>JACWBX010003867.1:29365-108443 GCA_014622435.1 Polypedilum pembai
GAACTTTTCTCGTTTTATTTAGTGACAGAGCTAAAATTATCGAAGAAGTTACCAGCAGCTAGTGGAATTTTAGGAATGAATCCGACTCTGAACAAGCAAATGAGTTTTCTGATCAGGCTCGTACTAGATGGACAAGTTCCAGGAAAATTGTATCAATTAACACTGAACTTGTTGTGATCACTCCATCTGATTTGGCTAGAATCAACGCTGTACGCGCTGGAAACAGATTAGTTTTGACTGAAGAATTACAAAGCTGCAGCTGGTTACATGTCAATGAACTAAATTAAAAATGCTGTCATTTTCTTTATTTCTTATGAATATTTCATTTGTTAATTTATTAAAAATAATGAGTAAAAATTTCCTTTTCGAGCCTGTGGCTTTAGTAAATCATTCAATTCAATTCAAAAACAAATTGAATGCAACTTGTATAAGTGTCTGCACAGACACTTGACTATCTGCGTTCAAATTCGAACCTTAAAAAAGTGAAAGTTTTAGAGTTTATTAATGTAATAAAAAGTTGCCTTTTATTTCTTTCTATAAAAAAGTTTAAATGCATAAAATCGAGATCAATAAATTTTTTCCAGGCGTTGATAAATGTTGTTCATTTTTGCTCTTTTTCTTTTGTATCCATGTCTGGAATTTTTGTTAAGTTTCAACACCTTCACATGCTTAAAATAATTTGTGGCTTCAGGTCACCGACCGCTGAATGTTTCTTCTTCATATGAGCAGCAAATGTGCGTTTTTGTTTAAATTTTTGTTGGCATTCGCTACATTTGTAAATAAATCCACATTCTTTGAGGTGTGTCTTGAGATATTTAAATTCTGTAGACAAATAAAAGAATAAAAAAAACTCATGAATTATTTAAAAGTATTTCATTTTACTCACCAATATATCTACAATTACATTTCGGACAAAACCATCGAACATTTCCTTTCACATCAATTCCTCTTGTCTCTGCTTCTAAAATCTCATCAGATTTGTTTTCATTATCCACACAATATGTTGCGGTTTCATATACAGTTGGCACCATTGGTATCATTTCTATATTGCTACTGCTATCGCTCTTTAAAACTGTGATGTAGCTTTGTTGAACTGCAATTAAAGAGAAAAATATTTTAAATTTTGTCATTTGACCTACATTCAAACTGAAGCAACTTTTTTTTTTGTTTGCTACATTTAATTAAATTTGAAGAGAATAGAAAATAACTACTGAAATAAATAATTAGATTTAAAGTTTTTATACATGCATAAAATGTGCATTGAGAAATATTTTTAAGAAAGAAATGCATTTGAGAAAGATGAAAATTTGCAAACAAGAAATAATTTATTCATGGATTACTAGGCTTTCCCTTGCTTGGGTCTTTTCGAAAGTTTTAAATTTCCCAAGGGGGAAGAACTCTATCAAAAAATCTAACAAATTAACAAACATTTTTTGTTAGTTTCATACAAAATTTTTGAGTTTCAATGGTTACTTTGTTTTCGCTATCAAGAGTTCTAACCCCTTGAAATTTCCAATGCGAATTTCAAAAGTTTCAATTTTTTGATGAATTGATCAAAAAATTAAATTATATTTAATAAATCGAATGTCGGAAATTAGTCCGGTAGAATTCTATTGAAAATTCCAAACAATTTAATAAAAAATTATATTGAATTTATTGGAATGCTGTAAAAGTTTTTTTTAAAATGTGGAGTATCCGGATAGTTTCCTCTCGTTGAAGTTTTTAAATTTTTAGTAAGAGTAGAATTAGGAACTTCTTTAGGAATTTTCAACTGAATTATGTCGGATAAATAACTATAAATTTGATAAATTCAGTTCATTGCCTCTCAAAAAAAGTAAAAGTATCTCTACTTTGTAAATTTGTTAAATCTGAAGTCTAGCGAGAGATATTTTTTGATAATCTGTTTTCCAAGTAACCAAAAATGCATTATATCTAACAAGTAAACGGAAGGCTTTAACGTATAATTGGTAACCCGGGTTTTGTGTGGCTGATAATTTATTTGCGAGGCGTGAAAATTAATAGATTCAAAGGATATTTTTTCAAAGATAATTTTTTACTATTCGGATAGTTTCCATCCTTTTTTATTCTTCAATCATCGAACAAAACAGCAGACATTTGCTGCCAACAGGAAAAATAAAATTTTCAATTCTGATTCTTCCTGATTTGAATTTTTCATTTAATATAAATTGAAATAATTATTTTTGAAATTAAAAAGTAAAATTAATCTAAGGTAGGGCCAGTTCCATTTTTTTTTATTTTTCAAGCTCGCCTACTGACATTAAAAAAGTTAGTACACCAAATTGTACTAGAAAGCGAATTGTCAGTAGGCGAGCTTGAAAAATAAAAAAAATTTTTTGGAACTGTCTCTACCTTGAATTAATCTATTAATAAAAAGGAAAATAAACCTTTTAATTGAGATGAAGTTTGATCTAATAAAGCAATTCATGAGAAATTTTTAAAAGCCAAAATTTATAACTAACTAAAAATTACTTTAATCTTTCTCAAATTATTATTCATACTTTTCTATCTTCTTACTCACCTTTCAACAAGTACACTAAACTTTTACTACAGCTAATAAGCTCTAAAGAATAGACTGAGTTGTGATATAAGACTGAAGATAATTGTGCTTGTGTATAATAAACTACTTTCTATGCTATTGAAGGTTTTCTTTAATCTTCTACAAGCAGAATTGTTATATAGACAACTCTGTCTACAAGTATATAAAAAATTATTCCAGCCACCAAATAAAAATAAAGAAAATTTAAAATTCTGATAAAATAGTTTAATTTATTTCCCCTTTTTTTGTTGTTGTTGATACTATAAAAACTCTGAGTATACATTCATTAAATTTAATTTCAATAATAAATAAAATAAATTTTTTTGTATTTATGCAAGTTATCGTACAAAAAAGCATCTCTTGTTAAAATTTAAGTTTTTCTCTCATAAATATAATTAGTAGTTAATAAAATATTTCTTTTTGGCATTGAGAAAAATAAAAATTTGGCATTAATTTCATTCTTTTGTCACTAAAGTATGAAAGAGCAAGAAAAATTTTGCTCTTTTAGTTAACTAAAAAAATATTTGTTAGACTTTAATTTCAAGAAACACAAAAACCGCTCTTTTTTATATTTCCTAATGAGTATAAAATATTTTTGTATCGAAAAATTTATATAAAAATTTTCTTCAGTTACGTATAAAAATCTCTGCTTAAAACTTTTTATAAATTTAACTTTTCGTTTGTCTCTTCATCGACACTTTTGTCCAATTCACTTTCATTTGCATAACGAATGACTGTTGGTTGATCTTCAATGAAATGTTTACGATGAATTCGCTTTTGATGTTGCTCTAAATTCCACTTCCTTCTGAATTTTTTAAAACACAATTTACATTGAATTTTCTTCTCAACTCCACATTCTGTAAAATGAAATAATTAATAAAACATTTTAGTTTTTGTAATTGTTGCGAGAATTAAAATTTATGTGAGATTTTACCATGATTCATATGCCTCAACATAATACTTCTTGTTGAATACCATTTGCCACTGAAATAAAATTTTCTTTTTTAGTTTTCATTTAACTAATTAAAATTTTAAGACTTAATTATTTTGAATAATTGAAATTTACAAAAAAATAACAAACTCTTGTAGAGTTGAATAAATTGTGAAGAATTAAATTAAAATTTAACTAGTTTTTAAAGAAATTTTAAATATACAAAATAAGGAAGAGATTTTTGGAGATTTAAATGAATTATATAGAATTAAAAAAAATTGAATTTCATTTAAATAAATTTGAATTTTTTGTAGAAAATGTAACAAAAACAAGAATGAATTTTGAATTTAATAAAATTTTATAAGAGAATTATAAAATTATTTAAAATTAACGGTTTTTTAAAATTTGAATTCTTATTTTTTTACCCAAAAGGGAAAAGAACTCTATCAAAAATTCTAACAAACTTAAGGAAAATGTTTGTTAATTTCATACAAAATTTTTGAGTTCTAATGATTACTCTGTTTTTTGCTATTAAAGTTGATTCCTTTTGATTTTGATAATAATTTTTTAAAATTTTTTAAAATCTTTTCAAATAATAAAAAATTTTGACTAAAAATATTAAAATTTTCATAAAATGTTCGTTACTTTTAGAATTTTCAGTATATTTTCGTAAAATATTATTTAATTTAATGATTTTTATCATTCGTTTTAATGGTTACAGCCAAAGTCCGAAATCATTTTGCGACTAACTAAATTTCAATTAATTTTTAGTTGATTAAAATTTTCGGCTAAAAACCAACTTAAAATTTGGTCGATTTTAATCGACTATAAAATTAATTGAACTTTACTTAGTCGCGACTAAAAAATAGTCAGAAGTCAATTGTTTACTGAATAAATAAAAACTTAAAAAAGATTATTTTTTGAATTATGTTAATATTTATTCTTATTGTTTTATACTTTATTATTTTAAAAGTGTTTCAACTTTTGTTACTTAAAAACATTAAAAATCGAAAAGTAAGACCTGAGAACTCTTTTGATTTTTTTTTATTCCAAATTTTCTTACATCACTTCCTAGTCATAAAAACTAGGAATTAGTCTTTGACTTTAGAATTCTAGATTTTAACAAAAATCAAAAATGTAAACAAAAATGATCATAGTAAGCATAAAAAATTCTTAGGCCTTGTCAAAAAGAAAACATTTTTATGAAAAGCAAAGAAGAAACAAATCTTGACAGTGAAAGCATAGTAAACTTTGAAACTAAAAAAATTTAGGAAAAATCCTAAAACGAAAAGTGTATTCACAAAACTTTTTATAACACATATGAAACATTTACAAATTCCATAAATATTAAAAATTCTTCATTTTAGGACTCAATATTTTCCTCTTTGTAAAATTTTTAAAAGTTTTCAATAGAGTACTTTTTTCTTGATGGAAAGTATCAAAATAGTTTTCAGTTTTTTTTTATGAAGTTCACACTATTTGGTTACTTTCGATATTTTTTTTTCTTTGTAGTTCTTTTTATTAAAATTTATTCTTTGTTGTTTTGTCATCAAATCTAAGCAGTCATGATAGTTTCAAATTAACGAAATTGTTAACCGTTTTTAAATAAATTTCTCATGTTTTTTCAATTATTCAAAATAAATTTTTTTCTCATATTAAGATTCAAAATTCTCACCATTTAAAACATTGAAAGTCTTGTCCATTTTTTCTCTGCAGTAGTTTTGTAGCGAAAAAATCATCAATTCCAAAATAAGGAAACAGTAGACCTAAAGTACATTTCATGATGAGAAAAAAAACATTTAATTAGCAAACTTTTGTGTCAAAAAAATAAAAACATCGAAAAAAACTTGCAAACATTACCAAAAAACGTGGGATGCTGTGTTAAGCGGTATTTTTTTTGCAAACAATCGTTAGATAGCTAACTTCTTCTGCATTTTTCTTTTTTTTTCGATTAATCACACATAAACACACACAAAAAAATTTTGTTTCAAAATTACAAAAAGATAACAAAAATAACAAAAAAGTGAAAAATTGGCAGAAAAAATACTTAGCAAAAGAAAAAGAAATAAAAATTTAGAAAAAGTTCTGAAATTTTAAGTCATTTTTAAAGTTTTTTTTATTTTAATGAAATACTGTATAGCTTAAATTTCATTCAACATCACATTAAATTAAATTTAATCCTTGAGTCAAAGCTGAAAAGCTAAAAAATTTTTATGAAAACATTTTGAAATCTTTAATATCATATTCTCGCAGCCATGTGCCATCACGTTTGTGTCTATCCATATGTTTTGCAAGATTTCTCTTTTGTGTTACACGAAGATGACAAATTGGACATTCTGCTCCAACACCACATTCACGTTGATGTGATCTAAGTGCTGAGACTGAAGAAAATTTAATTTTTAAAATTTTGAATTTATTTTCAAAGCAAAATAACTTGTACACCAGTTATTTAACCTTGTTTAATTTTTACTCACTTTTTTTGTATCTGACATTACATTTACAGCATATATATCTTGGCCCATCACTCATTTCTACAACTTTATGTTCAAGCACTTCTATGTGAAAACCTAAAATAAAAATTTAAACAAAATTCATTAAAATGCGGTTGATAGATGTCAAAAAAAAGTTTTTTTTAGTTTTATGAATAAATTTGAGAATAATTCAAAAACTACAATTAATATTTTCTACTTTTTATCTCTTTCTTTACTTTTCAAAGAGAACAACAAATTTTTATATAATTAACAACAAAAAATTATTTTTGACAAGATTTTAAATTTTTCTTTTAAGATTTATTTTCATTTTGTTGAAAATTTGTATATTCGATGTGTGCTTCTTGTGATGATAATTTGTGCACTTGTTGTAAATGTCTGGTCACATTAAAGCCATGGGTAAAACGCTTGAAGCATTGTGGACATGAAAAATTGTTGGCCTTCATGTTACATTCATGTCGTAAATGTCGCACTAGTGAGTGCTTTATTTGGTACCTGTTTTAAGAAAATTTAACATGTTAATTAAAATCAATTTATTTTTAACGGTTTTTTCAAATTTAAATTTTAAAAATTCGGTAAAATTTAAATTTGAAAATTCCGTTAAATTCAAATTATTTTAAATTACTTTCTATCACAGTTTTCATTAGGACAACAATAATAGCCATCTATCAGATATTGATCACAATTGATTCGTATGCTACTCCTTCGTCTTTCTTCATTGACTTCATAAGAATATTGATCTAGAAAAAGAATGAAAAAAATTCTTGTCAGAAAATAAAAATTATTTCTTAAATCTTATCAAACTAAATGATAAATAAAATAGTAAATAATGAATAATTTTTACATCTGGTGATTGTGAAAATTTTCTTTACTTGCACAAAGATACTCATCATTTTTTCGTTACTTTTTTTTCATTTATTATTTTTTATTGCAATTATTCTTCCTCATTATTCTTACACAATTTTTATTTTATTTTAAATTTTTCAGTTTCATGATTAGGATTTTTTGTTTTTAATTCATTTATCTTCTCCATATAATTAATTTCTAAGTTGTGTTAAGATTTTTTTTTCTTGCAAAAATAATTTTATGTTAATAAATTTTTCTCAATGTTTTTTTTTTTTAAAGTGATGTTTTTCGCTTTTTTCAGTTAATATGAATTTTTTTTTCACTCAAGATCTCTCGATTAACAATTTTTTTATATTTATTTTTCCTATACAATCTTTATTTTCTTTCTCTTTAATAACCAGATGCGCTAAATAAAGATGAAAAATTATAAAAACTTTCGCTTATCGTTTACAATGATTAAATAATCGATTTTTTATAATTAGCTCGTAAATATATATTTCATTTTGTGTGCTGTATGTGTTTATTATTATTTCTCATCAATTTGTAGCAAAATTATCATCATGGGCTTAAGGACTTTTTTCTCTCGTATATGAACAACAATTATTGTTGATTGACTAAATAAATTTTCTTTAATTCTAATTTAAATTATTAATTTTTTGTCAAATTTTCTTGTGCTGTTAAAAGACTTGCATCAATTTCAATTTAATTTGGTTATTTTTTATGGAGACTGATGGAAAATTTTGGAACTTTTTTTACTGACTTGACTTGAATTTGCTTTTGAATCAAATGTTTCTCAATTAAACATGAATTTGCAGAAAATGTAAAATTTTTATATGAACAAAAGTTGTTAGTCAAAGGTTTATTATTTAAATATATTTGTATGTGTCTCGTTTTGTTTTATTTAATCTAATATGGTAAAATAATGATAATTATCCATTCCATATTCCTCTTTGCAACATATCTATAATGTTAATAATTATAAAGAATTTTTTTTACATCAACTCAAGAGATAATTTAAAATTAAAAAACAAACAAAAGTAATTTCTTATCAAAATTGTTCACGAAAATAATTTGAAACTTTTTTTTTCGTTAAACAATTTCAAGTACATGATAAAGAGCGATGCGAAGTTACAAATAGAAAGTTTTTTATTTGTTAGTCGTATTATTTTCATTTGGGTTATTTATATTATGATTTTTTTTTGCATTTTTCTCTCTCAAAAAGTTTTTTTTTTTTGTTTTTAAATGTTATACACTAATAAAAAAATAAATTGATTAATTGATTAATGTAACAATCACAAAAAATCACATCAATATTTTCGGTCACAGCTCATCGTGGTTTTTATATAAAACTTTTTTTTTCTTATAATGGTTGATTTACTTTTTGTTGCGTAAAATAAATTATTTTTTCTTCTCTCTTCTTATTTACTTGTGTTTTTCTTGTTTTTTTTTTTTATTTTCGTCGTAGTAAGGACTTAATAGATCTGATTTTTTCCTCTCTATTTCTTTCAGTTTCATTCTTTCTATTGGTTAATGAAAAAATATTTTGATTAATTGTTGATTGAATATTTAAATTTATTAGTTCTTAATTCGGTTCATCTGTTAAAACATTTCCGCTATGAACATTTTATATTGCGCTTTGATCAACGCTTAACGTCTTCTACAATTTTTAGAACAGCATTTTTTAGAAAAATTTTGTCAGCGCCGACAGACGAATCCTAACACTTAATTAAAAATGTATAGATCAAATAGGTTTTAAAATTTCAAAAAGTTTAGTAATTCTAAATAAAAATTTTTGATTCTTAAATTTAACGGTTTTAAAAAGTTTAAACTTGACATTTTATTTTTAAAAGTTCAATTTTCGTTGAAAATTTTGTAATTGTTTGAACGAAACACCTCTCTATCATAATTTCATAGCGGAATTTTTAAAAAGATATTTCATCAGTACCAACAGACAAACCCTAATCCTTAATTAAAAATTTATAGTTCAAAATTTTTGAATTTTGAGAAATTTGGTCATTTTGAAACAAAATTTTTGATTTTAAAAGTTAAAATTTAACAAAAATTTGAATTTAACATTTGATTTTGAAAAGTTTAATTTTTGTTTAAAAATTTGTAATATTTTGCTTTCTACAATTTTCATAGCGATATTTTAGAAAGTTTATATCGGTGCCGAGAATAAACTTAAAATTGAAAATTCATAGTACAAATGAATTTTTAAATTTCAGTAGTCTTGAATCAAAGTTCTTGATTTTATAAGTTAAAACTCAACGACTTTTAAAAATTTGAACTTTTTGATTGATTTTAAAAAGTTCAATTTTAGAACATAAATGTAGTTTCAATGGAAAAGAATTTCGACTTTATGCAATATTTTATGGAAGTTTTCTAGTTTTAATCAATCAAACCTTTATTTTAAAAGAAACTTGAAAATTTTTGCAAATATCTACTGATTTTAAGAAATTTTTATCAATCAACAATTAATCAAAACAAAATTTTCACTTCATTCTACACAATTGTTGGTTTTTGTTGAAAAATATTGATAAGTGGTTTTCATTGGAACTATACATATACAATAAGATTATCAGCTATAGTTTAGTTATGTTTATCTTTGATTGCTCTCACGCAAGAGTTTAATGATTAGTATTAAATTATAAAAAGAAATCCCTTTCACTAGTATCCATCATAGGAGTTCATCATTATCATCATCATCAGAAGAAGAAGAAGAAGAAGAAAGAGAAGAACTCCAGATAATAAAATTGGTTAAATTTTTATGATATTCGAAGAAACAAAAAATAAGTAAGTTGAAAAGGGGAAGGAAAAGGGAGGAAAACAATATCATAAAACTAAACTAATATGTTTTTAATTGTGATATTATATATTAATTTATTGGTGAATGTATAATGGTTAAACAAAAAAAAAATCTGTTAACGTTCGTGTATTAATGAAAAAAAAAATAAAAAGAAAAACTTTAACGGGTAATAAAAAAACTATTAACATTTTCATTTTCTTAATGATAAAATTGTTGATTTTTTGAAACAAAATAAATTTAAATTAAAAAAAAAAGAATTTTTCATTATCAGATTTATATGTCTTAACTTTTGAAGTTAAATTGACATGAGATACTTAGATTTTATCATAAAAGTTATTAAATTAAAAATTTAATGATAAATTTGTTTATTTATCAAAAATTATCACTTCTTGGATAATTAGCTGCTTTCAGCTAATCAAATCCTGTCAAATCACTAACATTTTCTCATTTTTAATGTCAAAAATGTTTATTTATAAAATGATTTCATCATTTTATTTTAAAAATCACAAAATTACACAATACAGATCATTAATAAAGAATTTTGACTCAAAAAATTAACTTAAAACCAGAATCCGAAATCGTTTCGATTTTTAGTTGCAAGTAATTGATTTTAATTGACTGAAAGTAAAACACTAATTGATAAAGTTTTTTTTTTGATTTTTAGTTGATAAATTTTAAATGGGATAATTTTAGACAGAGTTGGCAGGCAGCCAGACTGCCGAAAAATAAAGAGTTAGAGTTTTCTCTAAAACCATTTGGAATTAATTTACGAAATTTTGGGGTCTGATTGTAAATAACGAGAGCTTTCTAACGAGTTATCAATCACATTTCAACGACTCATAGTTTCGCTATGATTAGAGGCAGCCAAAAGCAGCCTGGCTGCCTAAAAATGTTGCCCATACATCGGCATCCTGCCAACTCTGATTTTAGTTAAAGTTAGTTGCGTTAGAAATTCAGTAGAACATTTCAACTGAAAATCGATTAACACAACTAATTTCAATTCAAATTAGTTAATTGAAGTTTTATCAATTAACTTTTAGTTGAATTTTCTAGAATTCGGCAACACGTGTATAAAAAGAAGAAGAAGAACTATGTGCATGTTTCTTCTTCTTTTTCTGTTTTTTCATTGAAAAAAGTGAAGAACTATAAGAATAATTCTTCTTCTTATACGAATCCTAAATTTTAGTTAAACGCGAAACGTTTTCGGATTCTGCTTAAATGAAACAAATTTCGTTTCTAAAAATTAAATTTTCATTGAAAATTTTGAAAGTTTTTGCTTAATTTAGTGGAAAATTTCAAGATTATTAATTTAAAAAATTGAAATTAGAAATTTGATAATTTTTAAATTTGTAAAAATAGAAAAACAGAGTTGTTACTTAGATGAACTGTGTTTATGCGTTTATATAGAATTATGTATAGATTTCGTCTATATACACGTTGTTTATACATAGATCATTGTCTATATAGACAAAAAACATAGACATAGATATCCATGAATAACAACTCGTTAGAAAAATTAAACACGAAAGATAATTTATAAAACCATAACAGAAAATAGTGTCAAAAGTAATAAAAATTTTTTTTTCATTTCAAAAAATCAACAATTTTAAATTTCTTTTTTAAAATATTTTAAACTTTTCTTCCTCATTCTCATAAAATTTTTGTTGTGTTAAGCATAATTCATTAAAAATTAATTATTTTTTATTCTCCTTTGAAATATTCCCTAACTAAACACTTTCATTATTTTTAAATTTTTTTATTAATGATTAAAATTCATTAAATATTATTTATTGCCATTGTTTTTTAAACATTTTTTTCTTCAACAACTTTCTCTGGGCCTGATTCAATTTTTATAATACGCGACCAACGAATCCTATTAGAAAATTCCCACTTAAACGGAAAATTTTCTTGTTTCGTTTTAAAAATTATAACAAAATAATCGACTATACTTTTTTATATCACATTCCAATTTTTTTGACTAATTCATGTATATGTGTGTGTATTTTTAATTTTTTTCATATTTTTCTCTTTTCTTTTTTCAACTAAATGAAAAAAAAAATTTTGAAGAATTTTTCTCGTAATTCACTGGTTTAACTTTAACTTTCTCTTTCTCTATGTGTGTGTTTTTTCACTTCGGGTATCATCATTATTATTAGTACAAGATTATAGCATTTCACATATTATTAAAAATACATGTGTGCTTCCTTAACATTGCTAATATGTTAGACAGTATCAAATTTGTATCATCAATTTGTATAAAAATGAAACTTTCACTTGCTCTTCTATAATTTTTTAAAAAATTTTCTCTTCTTTTTCTCTCTCACTCAAAAATTATCTTAAGATTGTTGTTTGATAATTTCACTTTTTTTTGTCTTGTAAGTTTAAGTTAAATTGGTAACACGTTTTTATCACTCTTTAGACAAATGTTTTTTTCTTCTCTGACTGTAGTAATTTTATCACAGAAAAATTACAGAAATTCCTTAATTTTCTATTCAACTTTTCTAGCTACCACATCTTTCTTTCTTCATCACTTCCAACAATCGACTATTATAAAATAAATAAAAAAAAAAGATTTAACCAGAATTCTATTCATAAATAATTTATGGCAACTTCATAACTGGTCTGGTAACATCGATTGCACACTTTTTTCTTTCTTATTTCCTTTTCATTCCCCCTGTATTTACATAACATACACAGCCACCGACTATTATTAAGGAAACTATACTTTCTCAAAAAAAGATGAAAAAGATAAAAAAAACATAGAAGAAAAATCAAGTGAAAGTCATTTAAATTTAATAAAAATATCAATAAGTCATTTGTGGCTCAAAACTGCTTTGCAGTAAGTATATTTTTGATATCTGTAAAAAATTGAAAATAAAATTAAGTAAAATTGAAGATTTTCTTGTAAAGAAATTTAACTCACACAAAATTGATACTACTTTTTTGTGATAATTTGATATTTCTATATAACCGCTGATGAATTAGATTAAATTATGATGAATCATCGATGTTGATGTGTCCTCATATGTAAGACCCTAGAAAAAGAAAATAAATTTGAATTAGTATTGTGAAAATTAACAAATTATGAAAATCTTGCAAAAATTGAAATAAATTTAAAAGTTTTGTCATCACCTTAATTGTAACTAATATCTAGAAAACTCAAACTCATACTCAAGATGTAATTTTAAGATGAGTTCAAAAATTGAAAGCCAAAAATCAAATCTGATTGAAATTTGAGTTGAGTTTGTATTTTAATCAAAATGTTTGAATAATTTTTTGACACATTTTTGAAGAAGATATTAATAAACACAGTCAAGTTTAAATTCGGAAAAAATTTTCTGTGTGAAATTTGCCGTCTAAGCAAATTTTTATATGAAAGGCGAAATGAAAATTTACTGTTAAATTTACTTTATTTCAAAGTTTGAAAGCTTTCATATCTTCTAAGTTTTAAACTATAATGAATAAATCCATCTTGCTGTCAGTTTTTGAAATTGTTTAGGATTCGGCAACATGCTTATAAGAAGAAGAAGAAGAAGTATCAAAACTTAATTTACTAGTGCATGAAAGAATTTTCCTCAATGTAAAATTTTCAAAAACTTTCGAACATCTCTAACTTTTTGTCCCAAAAGTTGAAACTTTTGCTATACTTTAAAAATTCTGCACATGAACTTAAATTGTGATATGAAACTACACAATAATTTCTAATATCCTTTCTACCGAATTAATTTATTTCTCGAGTTTGGTGTTATGCAGATAAGAGGAAGAATTATGTTCATATTATCTTCTTCTTCTCTGCATAATGTCGAATTCTTTTTATTGAAAACATTGATTTAAAAATCAAAATTTGAAAAAAGAACAAACATGTCCAACTAATAACGGAAAATTTCAATATCTTCTCTTCTTCAATAAAATATCTCTTAAGATTCTAAAAATCAAAGAATGCGAACTTTATCAAAAGTAAGGGAAAATATCTTTATCAAAAAAATTTTGATAGAAAATTTTTGAATTTCAATGGGTACTCTGTTGTCAAAGGTTGTTTCTCTTTGGTCATAAAAATCAACAAAAAAATTAATTTTTCAATGAATACTTCGTTTTACTTGTCAAAAGTTCTCATCCTTTACTAATAATATTAACTTTTTTATATAATTTTACTTACAAATTATGTCTGTTGTAGGTGCAATAAAAGAAAGAATGAATCAGCAACAAGAGATAGAAAAAGAAAAAAAAAGGTAAAAAAATTAGCATGCAAATCAAAGCAATTTTCATGAGCCTTTCAACACTTGCCTATGCTTTGATTTTTTGTGGCAAACAGGACACTCAAATTTTGGCTCGACTCCTACAGATTTTTATTATTTAAATTGTAAACATACAAAATCAAAAAATAGAAAAATTGTTTTTTAGCTTACCACACTCAAATCGTATATGTCGATTAAGACTGTGAGGACGTGCATAAGTATTTCCACATCTAGAACACGAATAAGGTGCACCACCACCAATTGATGATTGAATGGGAGTAAGTGACAATGGCGATAATTGGCTACTGCTACTCGTCGACAATCGCGTTTTATCGCGTTCATTATGTTCACGTTGATTGGACGTTAATGAAGATCGAGGAAGTAAGCCGAGACCTTTGATAAACGGTATTTGTTGTGAACTCGCCAGATTTGGTCCAATTGATGTTGTTGATTGCGTTGAATTATTACTCAACACGGACGACGCTGCTTGTGATAGATTCTGGACTTGTGCTTGAACTGCTGCTGCTGCTGCAGCGTTCCGAAACTCAATCAGACATGTGGCGGGCGTAAAAAGTCTCAAATCGCACGGTTGCTCGTCCGATTGTGGCGAAAACTTGCCGAGTTTTTTTAAGTCTGAAAGAAAAACTAAAGTGAGGTGAAAAATTTCATTAATGCCGCTTTAAAAATTATAATTTTTGCATTTTTTTTTGTTTGAGAGACAACAAGTGAACATTTAAAGGAGTTTTTGTTTTGTTGGTTGGTTTTAAAAATTAAGAAAAAATAATTAAAACAGGAAATTGAAGTTGTTTGTTTTGGTCAGTAATGAAAAATCAGGTGGAAAAATATTAAGCGAAAAAATCTTGTGCCGTTTTTAGAACCATGAGATATAATGATGATAAGATGAAGGCTTTTACTTTTTTTGGGTAATTTCAAGTCCAAAGAGAGTCATGTTATGCTGAATGAGAAGAAAGAATGACGAATTGAGTTTGATTATTTATGATTATTAAAATGATAACAAAATACAAAAAAATTATTATTTTTCATTTCGAATGATCAACGTTTGTGAGCATACACTTTATAGCATGTTTTTTTTTGATGATTTCTCACAAAAGTTAAATCTTTCGAAAGTTAAAAGAGTATATGACCATCACCAGCACCATTTTTAATTCTACTTATATAATAAAAACAAAATAAAATCAGATTTTTTTATATTTCTCAATCTGCAATGCATTTAAATGCAAATTAATGCTTGCAGAATGTTATTCTAACAGACAAAATTATCATTTATGAAGCTTTTCTCTTATTGAGGCAAAAAAAAGCTTCTTCACACACTTCAAGAAAAATAAATTGAAACTACAAAAGAATGAAAATTATTTATTTAACTACTACTTAACAAGGTTATTTCTTAACTAATTGATTTTTATATTTTTTATGTTTTTCATTTGCAGCACTAAAATACTTTTTTTTCAATTAAGCAACCAAAAAAAAAATTTGCATGAATAATGAGAAAAATCATCAATTTTAAAAAAATTATAATGATAATTTTCCTTTAATATAAAGAATAAAAGAATGGTGAAATTTTAAAAATATTATAAAGAAGAAATAACTTTAAGAATTTAAAAATTATCAAAATTATTTTGAAAATGATTCAAAATTTTTGAAAATTGTTGTAAAAATTTCAAACTATTTTTGGTTTTTTCAAAAAACTTCAAACTTTTTTGAACTTTTGAAATTTTTGAAGAAATTTTCGGAAAATTCAAAATATTTGAAACTTTTTCAAAACTTTCAAATTTATGAAGAAATTTCCAGAGCCTGAATTTTGACAAAAAAATTATATTCTAATTCAACTAAATTTAGTCGACTTACATACAAATTTTCGAAGTCGATTTCGGGCTCTGAAAATTTCTTCAAAAATTTCAAACTCAAGTCTCAGATATTTAGAGTTTTCCGAAATTTTTTTCAAAAATATTGAACTTCTTAATATTTTTTTGACAAAATTAAAATTTAATATTTCACCATTCTTCATTTAAAAAAATATTTCATATTTTTACAATACAACTACAATTTAAGGAATAAAATTTAAAAAAAAAAATCTTATAACAATTCAGCTCATCATATTTTTATATCAAATGCTAAATAAATAAAAATAAATAAAAGTTCATTCACAAGTAAAAAATAATAACTATAAAAAAATTAAACCAAAAGAAAAAGTAAATGTTGAATATGCAGAATACTTTATGTCATAAAATGACGACCATCCACATCACTTTTTTCCCATACTTTACATTCCATACCAGTTTCATTTGATTTTTTTTTTTGTCTACTTTATACACTACTATGTTTATGTTTTCTTACACTATTGTGAATAGTATTTTGAAGGGGGAAGAGAATAGGTTTGGGCATTTTACCTAAAATATAAAATAAGAACATATTAGTATTAAGAAATTTTACTTAAACTTATTTTGTGTGTGCATGTGTGTGTATGCTTCAAATTTTAGTTAGTGATTAAATCTTTTAAATTTTTAATTTTTGTTCAAATGAAATTCTCATTTTTATTAGATTAGTTTTTCTTAGAAGAAAAAATGTCTTAAAGCAAAAAAAAAAAAAAATCAGAAAATTACACATTCATCTTCCATTTTGTTATTAATTCTACTTTACTATCATTAATGTGTTGTCTTTCATACATTTTTTGGGTTAATAAATTAATTCTTTTTTTCCTCTATCTCTCGTTCATTTCACTGAGTAAATAAATTAGTAATTGTGCAAAATCATGAGAGAATTTGCTTAGATTCTAAATGCATTACATCATAATGTGTCATCAATGGCCTCAAGTAATAGTCAAGTTATATACTGTCAAATTTTATAGCTTTACAAATTTTTTATCATCACAAATTGGAACTCCCAACACCACGAAAAAAAAGTATTTTTTGGTATTAATCATATTTATATTTACAGATTAAATGTCATAATAATGAACTTTTTGTTGTCAATAAATAAGAAATAAATAAATAAGCCGCTCAATAACCTGTTCCGCGATTATTAGGAATGGGTAGAGAGAGAATGTTAGATAAGAAAATACAGCTTAGTTTTGACTTTTATACAAATTTTTAAGTACAATGTTTGCTACTATCGCTTAGTAAGGATGGGAATTGTTAAAGGGACTAGAATAAATAGCTTCTTTTCTCATTCAAACAAAATCAATGTTAAATTATGAAAAAATTTTCATTAATATTTTTTTTGGAATGTTTAAGTTTGATTTTCTTCTTCATTGTTCTCTGTTCTGTTATCATCAGCTGGCTTGCAAAATTTTGAATTTAAATGACGTTTTAGATTGGAATGTATGTGAGTTTTGTAGCCACATTTTCGTATGCAATGATATTTTGGTGGAACTCCTAAGTTAAGGAAAAATAAAGAAAATGTTTTAAAAATTTACCCAAATGATGACTTTCTTTAGAAAAGTTCTTCTTACCGCATTCCTGTAAAGAAAAGAATGAAAAGGAAAACATTTTAATTTAGTGACTGATAAAAGCTTTTGTTCTTAATATTTTTCTGAATTTCGAAATTAAATCAAGACATTTGCCAATTCTTAAGAAATTTATATTTAAAGAACAACTAATTAAAGTGTCTTTAATTCAAATTGAATTTAACTTGCATTGAAATCTCTTTCATTCAAAAGGAAGAACTCTAATTGAAAAATTTACAATTTTAACAAAAATTTACAAAATTTTTAAGTATCAATGGTTACTCTGTTCTCGCTATCAAGAGTTCATTCCACTTGCTTTCATTCAATTAATATAAAATTTTACTTACATTTTTAATATGTTGTTTCAAACTATTTCTCCATTTATAATTTCTTCCACAAGTCTTGCAATACCATGGTTTGTCTTCATTGTCTTGATAAATAATGTTCTCTTGTTTGAGACTCTCAAGTAATTCTTTAGTTGGCACAATTTTCGAGCTATTGCCAGTCGAATGGCGACGAGTATTCATGGCGATATGAGAAACTTTTTTAATTATCAATTTTGTTGGTGATGAACTTATAGAAGTTGGTGATGACTGCAGTGACAGAGACTTGCCAGTACTTTGTATTTGTGTTAATTGAGGAAGTTCTGAAGTTGGTTTTGGCTGAATTGGTACAATTTTCTTGACTGCAACTGCAATTAGCTTCGGCGTATGAGTTTTTATTTGAGTTAATGGTGGCATGGTATGTGGTGTTAAAATTGGTGGTTTAGGCTGAATCTGTTGCAGTTTTCGTCTAATTGTTGTCTTTGTGTTTTCTTTGGTTGGATACATTGTGATTTTAGCTGTAGATTTTGCAGTATGCCATACTGGAATGTCTTGCACTGGCTCATAATCTTCATCAATTTTTTCCTGTTTAATTTCAGTGAGTGGAGGTAGATCAAAGTCACTAATATCAAGACCATTATTGCCACTTCCACTACCACCACTTGAGACTGAACTCTGAACTGATGTATAATCAAGCCATTGTTCATGCTGCGATTGTTGTTGTTGTTGGGTTTTTTGAGTAGGAGGAGTAGGAAGTGCAATTTTAAAATTATTTTGTGAAAATTCACTGTTATTTTCAGGAAAATAAAAGTATTTGTCTAAATTAATTGCTGTGTTAGTATCGCAAGCACCATCACCTACGAATAGAGTTTTAGAAGATAAAGAAAAAAAAAGAATTGGTTTAAGGTGAGCAATGGTTAATTATTATTATTTTTTAGTTTGGCTAGCGACACATTAAACATACAAAAAAAAATTTCAGCTAAGAAAAAAAAAATAATAAGAAAAAATTAAATTAAATTAAAAATTGTTTTTGAATAGACTTGCGAGAAAAAAGATAGTTGAAAGAAGTGGGAAATATTTTTTTTAGTTTTTGGTTAGTTTTGTTAACTATATTTTATTAATATAACTATAGAAAAGTGTTTTCATCTTTATTCTTTTGTTAGTGGCAAAAATAATATTCTTAAATATTAGTAGATACTTAGTAGTCAACTTATTTTTACTTTACAACTCATTTTTTAACTAATCTCCAGTTGATATTTCTCTTGATGATTGGGAATTATCGTTGGAGACCTAAAAATATAAAAAAGAAATTTAATTAGTATAGTGAAGAGAAATTTTTATCTAAATTAAACTTTTTTATGCTTGCTTTTGTGACCTGTGAAAGAAAATTTTTATATACAAAATGAAATGAAATTTTTTGATAATTAAAACTATTACAAAATAACAAAAAAATTTATTTTATTGATTATTTTTAATATAAAAGATTTCTAGAAATATCATGGTTCTCTTCATTCTCTTTTCTATATCTTCAACCTAAACACAAATTTTTCTTCGCTCAATTAACAAATTTTTATTTTACATAAAAGAATTAGAGAAAAAATTCTTCAGTATAATAATAATGTGTGCTTGCTTGTTTATTTATGTATAAGGAATATTTTTTTGTTGAAAATTTCTCTCCATTGATTATTCTAGTTTTTCTTTAATTATTGTGGAATTTTTTATGTCTTTTATATAAATTGTTTGAAGGAAAATAATGCTTAAATTTATTAATTAGAAAGTATGAGTATTTTCAAGTAGTTGTAAAACTTAGAATTTGTTTTTGATGATTTTTTTTTCACTTGTTTCTTTCTTGAACCCTTAATCCAAATATATATAGTTTTTTATTCTGTCCTCAAATTAAAACAATTTTCATTTCTTGAAAAAAAAAATTATTTTTTAAAGGTTTCTGATTTTTTTTACCCATCACCAATGGATTATGTGTGTATTCAAAATTTTCATTTCAACTCTTAAATTAACTTTTTTTTTCTTTTTCTATTGTATGTATGTCTAAACATGGAGAAAGGACAATAAAAAAATCTTTTATAATGTAATTCTTCTGTAACAAACATTTTTATATCTTGGACCAATTAAATCTACTTAAATTATTAAATGATAAACAATAGAATGTAACTTTTTCATCTTCTTATATTGATATAACGTTTCACATGAAAAAAGAATAGAATAGAAGAATATTTATGTATGATAGCTTTAAATCAACGAGTATTCAAACATTTATGGAAAAGCGAATGGTATTTGATATCCAAATATGATCAAAAATTTGTACTACAATCGCTAAATGCCAAAATTTAGTTTTTTTCATGGAATGTTTTAGTTTTTAATGTAATTTTATTTCTTTTTGGAAGACGAAAGTGAAAATTTAAAATGTTTATAAATTCATGTGAAACTTATAAATAACTAATTAAAGGCACAATTTAATTTTTTAAAAAATCATCATCGTCATTTTTTTTCAAAAGAAAGCAGTAATTTTGAATTTTTTGTGACATGAAATGTTTCTAGCTTTTTTTATTCCATTTGAGGTAAATTGTTGATTAATTCCTTTTTTTCATTATGCGAATCTGAAGTTCTTTTTTTTGTGCGGTAACAAATCTATCTCTAAACGAATAAAGACAAACTCTAATATTTATATGTGAGGGAGGAAAAATGCATTCGATTCACTGAGGAAAATTTTGTTTACTGTTAGCTAATTAAGAGAGATCTTTTCTGAGGCTGTCTTGAAAGTTTTTTGATACAATAATGGCAAATTTAAGAAATGAAATTTAAAGAAGAATTATTTTGATTAATAATGAAAATCATTTTTAATTTAGCCGCGGCTGACGAGAAATTCAACTAAATTTTAGTTGATTAAAATAAAAGCAGCAATCAATTAAATTTAAGTTGTTTTTTAGTTGAAAAATTTAATCGAACAAATTTTAGTTGATTCTTAGCCAATGTTTTTTCCCAGCTAAGTTTTGATAAAAAACAGTGTTGTTATTGTAGACGTCTACTGTCTATAATTTTGTTTACGTAGACGAGTTCGTAGTCCATAGACAAATCTACAAGTTGATCTACGATCAGCGTTTTACACTTTTTATTGACAAAAAACTATTTTAATTTGAGTTAGTCGTTTAAAGATTTCAGACTTTAATGAAGAGATAAAAATTAAAAACTATTATACTTGGCAAAGCAATTTGTGAATTGAATATTATTTTAAAATGTATTTGAAAAAGACATCTGGCTAGTTTGTTTCAAATTATGAAAAGTTTTTGTTGTTTCTAAAAATATCAAAAATTTTAAAACTTGATTTCGTCAGGAAAATATTTTAATTTTTACAAGATGTTACTTTGAAATAAATGAAATAAAATTCACCCTAAAATCCGCTGTATAAGCAAACTTTTATATAGACGGTGGACTAAAACTTGACTGTGTCTAAATTCATCAAAATTTTGAATTTATCAGGAAATTTTGTTCGATAACATTTGAATTTTTCGAAAATGTTAATATAAGAAAGAAATTTAATTTTCAAAATTATTCAAAATAATTCAACTTTAAATTTTCGATCAGCCATCAAAAAAGCAGATCAGCAATCAAATTTACTCAATAGTCTTTAAAATGTTCAGGAATTTTTCTTTAAACAAAAAAGAAGATCATGAGTTGAGGAAAATATTGTCACAAAAAGTTTTTTAATATGAAATAGAAAATGTAAATTAAAATGTATTTTGTGTGTATGTTTTTTTAGTGTGTGTATCTGTAGTTGTTTTTATGTAATTTCAAATGAGGTAGCTTCTATACTTTTTTTCAATTACTCTCTTAAATAAGATATCGCTCTTCTTTTCTTCTTCAAAAAAAAAAACTTCTACATACGATAAAAATGTCTTTAGTAAAATGCTTCAATGTTTTTCTTTTCACTTTCATCTAAAGGTTAGTAAGAAGATGCTTATGTATGCTTTAATGTTGAAAAAAATGTCTTTTATGCGTTCACTAATCACTTTTGACTAATTATCATAATATATTTTCTTTTTTCATGAATATTTCTCAATCAACAAAAGTTCTTAAACACTAATTACGTTCATCGCATTACATCTAGGGCGCTTTTCATTTTAATCGCTATGGCGCTGAGCGTGGAGAGCCATGCGATTGCATAATGAGTAAATTAAATATATAAAAAATATTTATAAAATTTTTTTTCATTAAAAATATGATTCTTTAAAAGATTTTCGTCTCTTTTTTTGAAATGTGTATATCTGGAATGATTTTTGTGTGTTTTAATTTTTTTTTTATAAAAAACCAACATTTTCTTTCGAATGCTTTAAACAAGGGTATATATATATGACACGTGTTGCCTTTTTTGGCATGAATAATAAAAAATCTTCTTATCATAAAAGGCAAAAAAAAATTTATACAAATTTTGATTGAAAGTTTTTTTTAATCGTCATAAATAAAAGAATAAGGTCAAAAGTGAATGAAATTAAAACATAGAAAAAAGATGTGGGAGTGTAATTGAAAAGTAATGCATGAATTAGAAGATTTTTTCATTGTTTTTTTTTTCTTTCTTCGTTAGAGCTTTTTTTATCACATATTTTGTTTTCTTTTCAACTTTTCAAATGTTTTTCTCTAAGCTTTTTTAAGTTGTCATTGATATATATAAAAAAAATTCGATTTTAATTAGATTGTGGCATTGAAATCATTGCAACCGGCTTGGACAATCTGACTGAGTGCCTCTTCTAGTGCAATGATTTTTCCATCGCCTTCAATTTTAAAAAACTTTTCTTTATGCATGCGTTCCATATGACGACCGATATGCATTTTTTGTTTAGCTCTATACACACAATATGGACATTGAAATTGCGGTTCTTTGCCGCATTCCCATTTTTGATGATTTCGCAATGAGGATTTTAATTTATACATACGGCCACAATCGGGACACGCAAAGCCACCTTCACCACCACCTGATGCGGCTGCTGCTGCTGCTGCTGAACCATTACCCGCAGCATTTGATGATGAATTGCTATTTGCATTGCTAGCACCGGCACCGTTGTTTGATATTTCGCTCGATGGTGATCGTCGATTGTTCTCTGTTTTCATTGTACTAACACAGAGATCACGCGGAAAGACCAATGGATGAGGTCCCTCGCGTAATGTTGTAACTAATGGCATCGCTAATCGTTCATTCCACTGTTCCCATGTGAGTCCGGCTATTTTCGTGATCTTTATATTGCTAAGATCCTCAGCTGCTGTAACAAATTTTCATTTGTGTTCATGTTCATGTTGTGAATGAAGAGAAGAAAAATGAAAAGAAAAATAAACGAAAAATTGAAATTATAAAAAAATTGTTTTTGTTTTTCTTAAGAAACTTAAGAGTAAAAAAAAATTAATAACTTAAAAATAAAATAAAAATAATAGTGGTTTCTGTATACAAGCATCTTAAAAAATTTTCATTTTTGATCTGTTGTTGGACTTTTTTCAAGCAAAATCATTATCACCACAATGCACCTTGAAAATGAAAGAAAATTGTGACAAAAATTTGTCTTTTGATTTGTCACAATTTTCTTTAAATTTCATCATAAATTAAGAATAAAAAAAAATTTACAAAATTGTGTTAGTATTTTAATAACCAAAAATATTACAAAACTACAAAAATTGTGAAAATTCTAATTTTTAGATTCTTTTCACAATTTCTGATCAAGAACTAAAATTTTTTTCACTGATGTTTGTTTTATTAGAAACTAAAATAAAAATAATAAATTTTTGTCCTTTTTTATGGGAATAAAATTATTTACAATAAAATAATAAAAAACACAAATAATAATAAAAGAAAAATAAAAAATGTTGATAAGAATGTAAATTTATTTCTCTTCAGCAGCATCAATTGAATGAACGAACAAAATAGACGAAACGAAGCTCTTCCACTTGATTATTTTTTTCATTTATAATGTTTCGTTTTTTTTTATTTATGAAACCAGGAGTGACTATGGTCTAAAACTAACATCGTCATATAATTTTTTCTCATTTTTTGATTTGTTCATAACATTTATATATTTTTTATTTATGTATCAATTGTAAACTGAGAGCACACAATAACCCATTTACCACAATAGAAAAAGGAAATAACCCAAAGGAATCACTTTCTTTTTTTTGTAAAATTATCCTTATTTAAAAAAGTATGTATGGTACGACTATCAATGTTCTATGAAAAATATATTTCTTGAATAAAGTCATCTAAAGACATTTATATATCATATATAAGTTCTATATAACTCTTTTTTTAGGCACTGATAACACTCACAATCATGCGACAAAAAATTTGGCATAACTGTAAATTTTTTATTTTTGTGCATTTTTGAAAATTTTCACTTTGTAAGTTATTAAAAATTTTCATGTAATTTGTGAATTAGAAACAGTGATCAATTTGTTTTCAAAAATGCACTTTAAAAGTATCTCAGATACTTTTTTTCTTTTTAAACACATACAGGATATGACACATACACTATGCTCTGGTTTAAATTCATACACATTCTTAGATAGTCACTTGTAACGTTTTCACACATCACAATATTTTGGATGCTTTTTCTTTTCTCTCAAAAACAGAATAAAACCTAAAATTTCTACTCACAGATTTTTTTTAATCTTAATTTTATGTTGGAAATGTTTTCTTTTAATAATTATGATTTGTACGGCTAACCTGACTCGCTCTCAAAAGAATTTTATTTTTCTCCCCGAATCAAACTTTTTTTCCCCCCTAACTTATCAATTAATGAACATTATAATCCCGCAAAAATTCCCATAATTTGCGAAAATTTCAATCACTTTTAAAGTTATTGTTATTATTTTTGGAATTAAGATCAAGAACACTGGGAGCGAGTAGTAGCGAGTGTGCTTGCGCATAAGTGGAAGTGCTTTGTTGTTGAATATTATTTCTAATTGCCATAATTGAAATGCCATCCGTTGAGGCGGTGGCAGTGGCAGCAAAATCAACCTGTTGTTTCTTCTTTTGACTCTGAATTCATAAGAAAAATAGAGAGAAAAAGAAAGAAAAATTTTCAATCAAAATTTCGTGAAAAATTTTTGATTTTTTAAGCACTCTTTACATTGCAAATTTCCATTTGATGGCGAATTTTCTGGTGCGATGTCAAATTGTGACGATATTTCGTCTTAAACTCGCACTTATCGCAGTGAAATTGGGGTGCAACGCCACATTCCTATTTTGAAGGAAGGGAAAAGTTACTTTTTACCCAAACACAGCTAACCACAACACACAATCTACCTTCTTTTCATGCCTTCGCCAGCTATACTTGGTCTTATAGAATTTTCCACACTTTCGACACTTATAAAAGCTAGCTTTGGCTTTATCATCGCTACCACCACCGCCAGCAAAGGAAGAATATGTTAGTGTTGACTGTCTTGACACATTTCCTTGTTGCTGTTGTTGTTGTTGCATTAATTGAAGCATCATCAGGCGAGTTAGTTGTTCTGAAAGAAAAATAAGAATCACATTAATAAAAGGAAATCTCACATTGAACCATCACTTAAATATATAAATTTTTAATAATAATAATAATTATAAACTTAAGCGGTTTTGAGAAATAAATGATAATAAAAATAAATAATAGGTATTAACGATTAGAATTGATTGATTTTGAGCAATTGATTGATTGATTGTAAGCAATGAAACCAAATATATATGATGTGAAATGTTATAACATAGAAAAAACACTCTGAAGGTTGTGTGTGATTATGGGGTGCTTAGAGGAAGGACTTATTATAGATTATATGAATTGTAAATCATCATGAGAGAGAAAATTCAAATTATTTTGCCACAAATTTGTCTCTATTATTTCATCCGACTAAAAACAAATATTTCTTTTTTTCTGTCACATTTGGTGCTGATTTTCTCAAAAAGCTATTTGTTTAATTATTTTTATATAACTGGGAATTTGTGTTTGTGTGTCTATGAATACGAAGCAACAAACTACTTCAAGCATTCATTCCTTACTCAATTTCTTTATTATTATTAACTTTTGTTGTTTTCTTATTAATTCGATCTAAAGAAAAAGAAAGAGAAATAAAATGAATTAGTAATGTGAACATTAAACATTTTTCAACAGTTTCAAAATACTCACCTGAACAAACAAAAGTTCAAGTTATAGCTTCAGCAATACATCCAGAGATCCAAAAGAGCTAAAAAGAATAATGAAAAAATGTTAATATGTGGCTTAATAACAGAATTTTTCTTCTTATATTTCTAAAATAATTCACAATGAAATGTTTTTTATTCCAATTTATTCAAATTCTTTCGTGATTTTAATTTTTGTTTTCCATAATATCTCTTAAGATTTGTAGATTTTTTCATCATTTTTAATTTTTTAAAAAACTAAACATTAAATCTTACATCACTAAATATTTTCATGAATTTATCTTCATTTTTTTATATTTTCAATCAGGTTGTCTCTATAATAGCTTTTATGAAAAATGCTTTACAATTTATTTTTATTCCTTTTCTTCATCTTTTAATGAAGTTTGAGAAATGTGTTTAAAAATGAATTTGAAAATGAAAATTTTGAATTGTAAAATTATTACTTTGGCCGAAGCTAATTAATTAGTTATGAAATCATTAGGAAGAGAAAAATTAATTGTTACAAGTTAAAGTCTATACTTAAGAAAGTCAATCTTATCATTTCAACATATTCTCTGTTGCCATTTATGGCCTCTCATATTTTAAGGAGAAAAATTAGTAATCTCTAATATTAATAAAGTATTTTTTCCTTTTCATTTTCATCAATTGATTTTCTCTCTTGCTTTCTACATAATATGAAAAAAAGAATATCTTCAAAATCATAATCCTACAAATGCAATGTATTTTTACTTTGTTTCTTAAGCTTTTTTTTTCTTTCAATTATTAATCAAAAAAAAATCTATGTGTGTTTCCTGATTGAGTCTTACTGAGAATTTTCAACTCAAAGTGTTGATTTTTTGAGAATAGATGATGATGATCAATTATTTAGGAAAAAAGTGACACTCTAACTCATAGAGTTCAAAAAACAGAGTTGTCAACTTGAAATCTCATTTTATGCAACTCAAAAAATCAACATTTTACGTAGTTTCAAAAAAAATTATATTTCTATGTTGCTAATTGATATTTCTAATTAGAAGAAGATAAGACACGTAAAGTAATCATAAATTTATATAATTAATATTTTTGTAAGAGAATAATGCAGAAATTGTAAGTAAAAGTTATTTTTCGCTTAAACACACTCAAAAAAAATGAAATAAAATTATTCATTTGATTATACGTAATAAAAAATCTTCCTCTCTTTCTCTCTCTCTAATGCGAGTTGCAAAATAAAAAAGCGCGTAAATTATTATTTCCTTAAAAAAGTTCTTTTTGGCTTTAAAATCAAGAGAGGAAAGAAAAATTTCAAAAAAAAGTCTGTCTTATGAGAGAAAAAAAAGTAATTTTTGTGTTTAGCGTGTGTGTAGAGTTTTTTTGGTTCGACGAGTCTCAAGTGGTGGTTTATCAGCGTGATGCTTGCGTATATGAACTCCCAAATTACCACGTTGCTTTGCTTTGTAACTACAATACGGACACTGATGACTGGCTTCTTTTCCACCCTATATTTGAAAAATATGAATTTGTTATTATTTCATTAGCACAAATGTAGACGAACGATGCTGTTTTAGTAATATAACAACTGTTCTTAGAGTAAATTTTGGAAGTTTGATCTGTTTTAATTTTTAATTTAAAATTTAAACGTAGATATATAATTGATATTTTCTTCCATAACTTTCTTAAAACATCATAACTAAATTAAATAGAAAAAAATTTCATTAAAAAAACTCACACATTCGACATTCTCATGACGACGAAGTGTTGACTTCCAGCGATATTTCTTGCCACAGTGTCTGCATTCATATTGTCGTCCTGCTTCTTCATTATCACTGGCAATAGAATTGTCACTGACAGTTGAATAGTATTTCTTGATAGAGTTGCCAACAGTTTCACGTGTATCGCTTTCGTCCTTATATGAATCACTAAAGTGAATCTGTACGTCTTCAGGTAGTTCAATGTCATCAATGCCATATTCCAGATCATCCATAATCTCATTGTGGAAGTCGTTACTTTGACTGCTTGTATTTGCTGGTGCTGCTGAGACCTCGTATTCTGTAACTTGTTGATTAGCACTGGTTGGAACTGCTTGAATGACAAATTGCTGAGTTGGAGTTGCCGGTATAATGATTGGCTTGCTAATTGGTTCACCAGGCTGTACAGTTGTAACACTAATATATTCGATCTTTTTGCCATCAGACAATACTTGTGTACGAATAGGCTGTACAGTTGCTTGCTGTTGAATTGTTGTCGGTTGAACTACTTGTGCTTGACTGTAACTTGCCAAAATGGTGGGATTTTTATGACGCGAGTATTTGATGCGCGGATGATTCGTTTTAACAACTTTTTTCTCACCATCAGCAATTGCTGCAGTTGAAGCGATTGTAGTTGTTGCCGTGGTGGTCGAAATTTGTGACTGAGGTGTCTCGAGTGGCACTTTCTGAACGATTGAGATGTTTGCTGACTTTTCGACTTTTGTCGTCACTTTAATTTGTGGACGTTTAACAGGAACTAATTCTAAATAATTAAATAAAGAATTTTTATGAGTAAATTTTTGTGTGTTAGAACAGCGTGTTAGTGAAAAACATTTTAAAAATCTTTTTTTTTGGTATGATTCATGACGCAAACGAATTTTTATGATAAAAACTAGGAAAATCATGTGTTTTTTGATTTTTCATATGGCAAACATATCATTTTTCAATAAATAAGCACAATGATAAAAAATATTTAGTTAAAATTGTTGTTAATAAAAAAAATATTTATGTCAAGGCAAAAATATCAAAACAAAATGCAACGAAAATAAAACTTTTCGCTAATAACTACTGATTCAAATATAATAAGTAAAACAAGTATTCAACAGACGAACAATAAGTTTCATCAACTATTTGTTAAAATAATAATTTTTATGTATATAATCAACAAAGATTTGCATATGATAATGATTGAGAAAAAATCATATCAGAATTCTAAACATAGAGAGAAAGGAAAAACGGTGGACGATGCGAGATGATAACAATTTAAATGTTATCATCTTTAGGTGATTGGTGATGTGTGTATGTGTAAATTTTTATTGACATTCGAGAAATTGTTTTCAAATTTCAATTTTTTGAGTTGTGATAATGAAAATGAGTTTGATCAGAATGGATTTGTGTGTGAAAAGATCATATTTTCATTACCGCATTCCTTCAGTACAATCTTCTCAGCCGGTGGCTTCTTCACAGGCAGCAGAAGGTACTTGTTGTTATCGGCCTTTGTAATTTGGAAGTTTTCGCTTTCGAGAAGGCAATCGTTCATGTCATGAGTCGTTTGCGGTTGTTGTGGTTTAGTTTGTTCCTTCAATTTAAAGCGATACGATTTATTGCCTAGAAGAGAAGTTGAGAGAGTCAGGTCAGTAAAATAATGAGTCACAAACACCCAACATACTTCACTTAATAATTATAATAAAATTTTTAAACTGGTTTTTTTTGTTCAAATAAAAGTAATATTGAAGAGAAAAATAGAATTTAGAAGAGAAAAAGTACTCGAATAATAAATAATAATAAAAAGGATAGAATTAAATAGAAAAGTGAATTATTAGTAATTTAATTAAATGGAAAAATTATAATTATTATTATTATTGATATTTACACCAAGAAAAATTAATTTTAAAAAAATTTCCCATTTTGTTTTTATGAGTGAATGTAAAATACAAACAAGATAAAAATATATATAAAAAAGTTTTAATGAGATTTCCTAAAAATAATCATCATCATCGCGTCAATCAGCGAATTAATTTATGAGAGGTGTGTTTTTTTTTATTCACTTATATGAAGCAATTACAGATATTTTTTTTAATTAATAAGAGATGAGAAAGAGATGAATTTTTATGTTTATTTATTAGAACTCAGAGATGAGAGACCCACTCAGTGTATGGCTGACAAGAACAAGCAACCCAACCTGTAAGGGAAAAAGACTAAAGTTAGAATAAGTAATTAGGAAAGTGTCCTTAAGTTTACTAATAAATCAAAAAGAAAAATTTCATATTTACTGCTCATTGCTTCTTCATGTTTTTTTTTCTGTAAAATAGAACCTAAATTGAATATTTCTTATCTAACTAAATCTTCTTGTTTTTAATATTCTTTTCTTATTTGGAAATCCGTTTTAAAAATCTGCTTTTTATTTCTGTTTTTATATATAACGAAAAATAACATTTTTTTTTGTTTAACATTACTAACATGATAAGTATTACTATGAATTCATTATCATCAGGAACTAATCTAAACAGATCATATCGTTGTTTAATAAAAGAATTATTGTGAAAAAAAGGATAAGAAACTAAAGAGAAAACATAATTTTAAGTATCCTTGGCAGTATTGGATACTTTTTGTGCATTCTTGTGAAAACTTGATCAAATTTTAAAATCAATTTAAGAATTTTTCATTTTGTAAGGTAAATTTTACAATTTAATCAGAGGCTCTTAGAAAAATTAAAGATCCTAATAAAATTATGTCTTGATGTTCATTGTAAGTAAATAAATTAAATTTTTCAATTTCCAAAAATGCACAATTTTCTTCTAATTAAGTACACAAAAAATTCATTTTGAGTGTTTCATTGTGATGTGATATTTTAGTGACTCTTTTCTAGTATAGGATTTCGAACACGCTTGACAATAGAACAATTTTTCTTTACCACATTCCTGTATACAAAGTAAAGTAGAGAAAAATATACAAAAAAATTGAGTAAAGTTAGAATTTTTTGACATTCTCATTGCAAGTTTAAACTCACAATGAAATAAAAAATTTTTCAAGTTCTCGTAAAAAGTGAAAGGAAAAAAGTTTTTTTTTACCAAGTTTAAATGTCGTGTTAGTGATGACAGTAACTTATATGTACGTCCACATCCATTTATGCACGAGTGATAACTATCATTTGGTGGATTGTTTGATTTTAAAACTTTTCTACTGCTTCGCCGTTGACTAAAATTTGTTTTAACAAGAACACTTTTGGGCATACCTTTAAATAAAGAAATTTGATATTTGAGCTAACCACTAATTTTACGTCATTTAATTTTTAAAAATTTTCCATTTTGTTTTGTTCTCTAATTACTTTCAGCCCTTTTCTCAATAGTTTTTACTTAATAATTAATACTTTTTAATAGTATTTTTGTGTTTTGCTTTTTCATTTATTATTATCATAATTTATTTTTACTTGTCTATAAAAATTTCATTTTGTTTTCTTTGTTTTTGCTAAAAATGATAGAAACTTTTTGTTTACTTTGCTTTGAACATTTTTTTTACTCAATTTTTTATCTTCATCAAATGACACATTTCTATTTTTTTATAGTCCTAAAATCTTACACAACAGAGAAATTCTTTCATTCTCAAATTTTTCTTCTTCTTCTTTTTTTCATAATAAATTTCATACTTTTTTTGATTATTTTTTTCTAAACACATTTCATTATCATCATCATCATTTTTAAATTCAAATTTCATCACAATTTTTTTTCATTTAATGACTTTGAGCCTATTCCATAATAATTTTTATTTTTGTTCATAATTTTTCTATATAAAATAATTTTTTTCTTTTTCCTGTTTTTCTCCTTATTTTGTGTGTATGTGTTTTTTGTGTGTTTTTGTGATTCACTAACAAGAACTATAGAATACACAATTTTCAATAATATTTATAAATTTTCTTTCATCATCTAAAAAACAATTTTCAACAGAATCAACACAAGTCAATGCTACTATCGTTTGGACTTGTGCCTTTAAGCGTTTCTCAAAAGAAGTATTTTGTGCATACGAGTGATTCAAGGTGCCTTTTTAAATGTGATCCTTGGGAAAAAGCTTTTCCGCACATAATGCAACGAAAATTCTTTTTTCCACCACATTCATATCTTTACATTTGTTTTGATATTGACATTGAACACAACACAAAAAACAGATGTTGAAGAAAAAAAGGAGGTTTTTGGTGGTTGGTTGATTTCAATAGAGAGACAGAAAAAGTTTTAAAAATTTTGTTTTTTTGAAAGAAAGAGAAATAGAAAGAAAGAAAAGAAAGAAAAAGAGATAAAAGAGGAGATAAAATTAAATATATTTGTATTATAGAAATTGTTTTTAATGGTTTTTCACAACTAGCAGTGGAATTTAATTTAAATTGTGTCAAAATTGATATTTTGGTATTTTTGAAAATAAGCACATCTATTCTAATCTAGTATGGATTAAAAGAAAATTGATATTAAAATTCACCTTATGTGCCGTTGTAAAGAGCTAGCATCTTTATAATGCTTAGAACAGTTCGCTCGCGGGCACTCATATCTTCCGTCAATATTTAGAAATTTGGTAAGGTCAGAGAACTTTATATTGTGCCATATGTCTTTATCATATGAGAAACCATCACAATACGAAAATAAATCTGCAAAATATAAAGATAGGAACAGAGAAAGAGAATTTTCACAATTATGTGAATACAACTAGGAACAGCACAACATTCTTTTCATCTAAATTTTTGTCTTTTTTTATATATAAATGGGCAATAGTCTGTAACGTTATCGTTAATATTTTTATATAAAAAATTCATCTCTCTTTCTATGTGCAAAAAATATAAAAAATTAATTATTAATTTTTGGTTTTTGTTTGTTTGTTTTTTTGTTGGTTTGTAAGTAATTAGAATTAAAAGAAAAACGTCTTTATCTAATTTGTGGTAACTCAAAATTAAAAGAAAAAAGTTTTTTTTTGCAAGTAAACTAATAAAAAAACATAGCATATTTCTACTTTAGCTGATTTCATTTTTGTTTTTCATGATGATGATAATAATGATGATGATGATGAGATATGAATGAAAAATGAAATAAATTAAAAATGAAAATAATAAAATAAAAATAAGAAGAAGAAGAAGAAAATTTTAAATGATAGTTACAATAAGTAGTTGGGCTTATAAATTTATGCGCACATTATATATTAGAGTGGTATTCTATTTTGATGCAATGCAGAAATATGTTGCATTAAAGAATCACGCCGTTTGCTCATGTGATTGCAGTAAGGACATTTAAATGACATTCGATTGGGATTTTCAGAGCACTAAAAGTGGAGAGGAGAAGAGAAGAGAAGAAGAAGGAACAAGAAGTTTAGCATATAAAAATGTGTAAAAAAATTTAATTCTTTATAACCTCATAGCGAATGTGTCGCTTTAGACATGATAGCTTGCTATATCGACGTAAACATAAAGCACAAACAAAATTCTTTTCATTTGATTCGACATAATGATCTAAAAATAAACAAAAAGGAGGAAAATATGAACATTAGATCATCCTCACAAATACTTTTCGCAATAGTTTTTGGTTTGGTTAAAACAAAATTACTTTTTTTTGTTTGAGAAAGAGAGTTATCAACATTCACATTTAATTAAGTAATTTATTAAAAATATATAATTTTTTTGTTTTCATAGAATTCAAAAATTAAAAATCATAACAAGAAAATGAAGCAAAAAAAATTTTGTTTTTGGTTTAAAAAAAGGAAAGAAGAAACATGTAAATAAATACTGTTTTGTTTTTTTGGTTAAACGTGCAGCATTTTAATATATAAATACAGAGAGAGATAAAAAAAATAACTTAAAAAAAGTTTATCCGTAAATCTGGTCAATTTAAAAATTGATCTTGATGAGCAATGTATGTGTGCTTCTTAACACGCATCGCTCTCGCCGATTGATAATGGCAGAAGCGACATTGATAGACTTTTCGATCGGGATTTTGTTTACAATAAAAGTCTTCATGAATCTTTCGGTTACGGTTTGAACTGAAAGCTTTCGCGCAAAAAGCGCACATGACATCTAAAAATAAAACAAAGAAGCGAAGGTTGTTAATGACAACACCGAAAATGATGTTATTAAATGGTAAGTAAGCTGTTAACGAGGCGAAAAGAATGATTAAAGATTGCTGAGAGAAAGAGAGAGAGAGAGAGTTACATGTGGTCTCATCGCCTTCTCTTACTGTCATTGCCTTTACATCATAGAACTAAGTACAAAAAGGAGATAGAGCGAGAGGCAATTTCAGTTAAGAGACAGCAAACTTGACAACACTTAATAATTATTGACCGATGACCTTTCTTCCTTTACAAATTATTAAACGATTAAAATCTCAAGTTTAGGTGCACAAATATTTATTAGTAGCATATTCTTTCTTTAATTTTTTTGAATATTTACATGAATAGTGTTCTACAAAATATAAAAAGCAAGAAATTATTAAATATTTTATTAAATTGTGAAATCATATTTAAAAATTTCTTGCAAATAAGACGTAAAAATTAAAATATTAAATTAAATAAATCTAAATGACTTTCATTTGTCTTTTAATGTTAAGTCATCATAGTGGTGACGATGGTAAAGTTTAAAGAGAAAGAAATTATTAAAAAAAGAATTCTTACAAAACTAATTTTTGGTTTACGATAATAAAAACTTTTGGCTTCACAATCAAATCAATCAAGATATTTCAAAAAAGTAAAATGTTTACTTTACATAAAATCATTAAATAGATTTACGTTGGAATGAGCTTTGCACTATATCCATAATATGGAAATTGAGAGAAGAGAGAATAAAAAAATGAACATTTTTATGGCTTAAACAAACAAAGATTGATACTTTTTTGGCATTTTCACATGGTCTCAGTGTTTGCCATTTGATGGCATCACAATCACAATTTTAAATCTAAACTGGGATTAATTTAAAATAATAATTTAATGACTTAGGAGATTTTACAAAAAAAAAATTTTAAATGAAAATGAAGCATCTTTGGCATTAAATCATGCATTTCCCATATTTCATTCATTAGCCATTGTTGAGTTAGTCACAAACGTAAACATACACAAAATATGGACATAGAACAAAACTCATTCGAACGTACACAAAAAGAGAATAGAAAAAAAGTATTAAAATGTTAAAATTAGTGTTTGGTTGTTAATGAGAAATTAAATTTAAGGAAAAGAGGAAAATGAATAAAAAAAAGCACAAAAAAATGATTAATTTGAGACATTGTTTAGTGTGTAGTTAACGAATAGATTCTTGAGGTTTTGGAAAGTCTGTTGTAAGCCTAACTGTGCCATTGCATCACTGTTGAGCTCACTCAACGCTGTCGGTGGCAATCCAAGATGCGCAATCGACACATCATTCAATTCATTTGTCTGTTCATATGCCGATGGCAAATTTTCTTGCTTCATCATCAAAGCCTCAACCGAGAACTTGTCAAAATTGTTGATGAACAAATTGCTCAAGTCCTTGTTATCAGGCTTATCCTTTTTAATGCTACTACCACTCTTTAGAGTAGTAGATTTTACATTTGGTGGCGTTGGTGGTACGATTATTCCATGTTTTGAGCTCAAATGTCTTACAAGATGATATTTTCTACGAAATTTCGACGGACACATTTCACAGTGAAAACGTGGTGGTATATTTACGCATTCATCTTTCAAAATAAAGAAGCGAGAAAAGATTCCACAATTACTACGATATTTATCAAGCTTACAGTAAACATATTGTCACTTACTATTGGAGATTAACGAAACATGTATATATATAAAGAGGAGAGACAGAAAAACAAAAAATTAGTGTTGTTGTTTCTCTAATTTTTGAAAAATTGCTTACATAAATTTTCAAGAGCCTGAGCGAGAATTGTTTATAACAAAAATGAGACGTTTAAATGTCAGAAGCTGCTCATTTATTGAAATTAAAAACGCGTATTATTAAAAAAATATGATTTATGCGATGCCTCATTAAAAAATGTATGCGATGACATTGAATGATGCTGAAGGAAATAAAAAATTGATATTTTGCAGCTTTTTTTTCATACGGAAAATATTGAAATTAAAAACATTTCAATTTATATTCATAAAGCAATTAAAAATGAAACTTTAAAGCATTTTCTTTACTCAGCTTACTCCGCCAGAACATGAATATTAATTATGAAAAAAAAACTTTTTTACAACGTTGAGGGAAAATTGTATTTTTTTATTACTTTGTAATAAAAAATCAAGGTTGAGTAATTTGTATGTAAATGTTTTTTTTGCTTGCTCTGCTCTGTTCATACAAACAAATAGCATTGTATGCTTACAAAAGTGAAGAGCATCGTGATCATGTGATTCCTCACTTTCATAATGGTCGCCATAGTGACGGTGAATAAGTAAGTAAAAGGACTAATTAAAATGTTAGACTTGTCATTATCAATCAGCTTTCATTTACTTTCATAATTTGCCTTTCCGAAAATATTTTTATATATATATGTGCGCTCTTTAGAAAGCTCAATATCTTAATTGCACTCTAACCAAAGTGGATTTTTTGTCTCTATCTCTCACTCTCCAATAGTAAACAATATATTTATGTACAATGAATGAGTTAAAAACTTTCAAAAAAATGACTTTTTTGATATTGAAAAGCATTTCGTGTGTGTTGTTTTTGAACTGCTCACCTCTCATATGTCTTTGCAAATGTCTACGACGTAAATAACTTTTACCACATGTTGGACATGGAAAGCGTTCTGATTGTGCGTCTTCTTGGCTAATACCTTTAGCAAAAATTTCCGGTACACAAGTTAAGTTTTCTTCTTTAACTGTGTGTTTCGTTTTTTGGTTAATTATCGCGAGCATTTTTTTGTTTGTGTGTGTTTGTGTTAGGCAGTATGAAGAAGTTAATTGTGTGATTGCGAGGAGGTTAATGAAAACATATATGAAAGAAAAAGAAAAATAAACATATAAAGTGATAAAAACTGAATGTTTTGATTTTTTTTTCAAAAAAAAAAAATTAAAAATAAAGCAAATCACAAAAATATACTCAAAAAACGAAACAAACAAAATTGAAAAAAAAAATCTACTTGAAACTTAGAAATTCGATCTACAGAAAAATTGTAACAATAAAAAAAAACTAAAAGCGTGCATAAAATAGAAAATAAAATGTAAGTCGACAAGAGAAGAGCGCGTGTGTAACGTCATTCATTCTAAACTCGTTTTTCTTTTATTTTTTGACTTTCAAAAAATGACTTAAAAATATCAGCAAATGTGCGTGAATAAGAATTCTAATTTAAAGTGCTATCAACTAAATCATTTATCTATGACAATTCTTGAATGAATTCAACAAAATTGAAAATTTAAATATTTAATTTAGATTATAAGAGCACGCCATAAAAATAAATGAAACACACACAGCTTCTTTCACTCTCGTAATGTTCATATAAATAGTGAGATAAATGAAGTATTTTATGAGAGCATTGTTTTTTTTTTTCATGTGCTGCTTTGTAATCACAAAATCAGAATATATTAAAATTTAAATATAAATTATTTAAATGTGTGTGAGAGAGTAAAAAATATTAATGATAATTGTAATGCAGAGATTCATTCTGCCTTCCTCATCAGAGCTTTACAATGTGTCATTGTACATTATTATAATATTGTACATCGCAAAGAATCAACAAAACCATTAAATATGAGAGAGAGTTCATTGCAACGCGCGCAACGAAAAAAATAATAAAAGATTGCAAAAGTAATACATTAAAGAACATTGACCTTCACCTACGTTAAAAAATGTCTGTGTTAAAATGGAGGGAATAATTTTTGTTTGATGATTTTTTTTTGCTGCTTCTGACTCATTTCTACATACACGGTTTCTCTCTTAATACATTCTTTTTCCAGATTCAAGAAAAGAATCATCATTATCAGGGACGCAAACCATTCTTAACTCATTTTGTAGTTTTCTCATTGCTCACAAGAGTTCGTAACGTGCAATGCATTAGAAGAGAACAAGAAAAAAAATTACATATCGGCAATCACCCGAACTAACAACTTTATATTTAGCACATTTACACTCGCGATTTTGTTTACACACGAATTACTTTAAATTTTTATCTTACTCTCTCTCTCTCTCTTTCTCTCTACTTGGCTCATTTTTTATGTGTCATTGTGAACACATTTTTGTTTTTCTTTTTTTATATTTTCACTTGTATGTATATTAACTAGCTTACAACACACTTTTTTTTTTCTTTCTCCAAATTTCCACCACGTTGGCCCTCTCGATTAAAATAATTCTCTTCTCTCAATTTTCTTTCAAATATAGAAACAATATCACTTACACTAAAAATGAATATATCAAGAAGAGGCTGAAAAAATAGATAAAGAATGTTTTTTGCTCCAAAACAAGGGGAGAGTCTTAATTGCTAATTAACTTAAGTCTAAGCATAAAAATAAAAATAAATGATGTTTCTACTACATCCGATACAGAGTGTAGTAGAGATACTCACATCGATCCATCACATAATAATAAACACTTCACTTTTTAATTTTGCTTGAACTTTTGCTGACTTGCTGCTTGCTGAACGACAGGTGAATATACCTCGTTACATTTACCAGTAACTACAACACCATTACCATTCTCTATACCGAGAAAACATTTTACCATTCACACTGTCGTTCTGATGATTTTTCTCGATGCTTCTCTTTTGCATATTCTGGATACAACTTTGTATAATATCACTTTATATAAACTTTTTAAACACTGATTTGACACTGACTGATTGTTCTTTCATTCGAAAGAATAAAAATAAAAAATAAATATTTCTTTGGCATGCAACGACCCTAGTTTTTTTAATAATAATGCATTGAAGGCCAACGTGAGCGAACGTGGACTTTCTCATCCATTTCTAAACATATCTCCTTCTTCTTAAATAAAACCAGTTATTTTTTTTTGGAGAAATTTCGTTTCATTTTGAAAGAAAAAAGGTAAAAAGTAGTAATAAGAAGAAGAAAAATACTCTTTTTTCCATGTACAAGTTGTTGATTACATTCGAAATATATGTCAATTTCGAAAGAAAAATAAAAGGTATATATGTGCATACGACGGGTTAATTATTTACAGCAGTAAAAAAAGAGAAATTATCTTTTAGATTAGATAATTGAAATTTCATGTCCTTTCCAAAAATATAATAAGGTAGAGTAAGAGTATATAAAAATTAAGTTAAATTAAATATTTTATCTGTTTTTTCCGCAAGTCATTTGCAAAAAGGAAAAAAATGTTTTTGGTAAAAATTTTTCAATAATATAAGGAATAAAAAAATATTCAATGTTCAATATATATAATAAAAATGGGCAAAAAATAAATAATAAGAGTAATATAATAAATCAACAGAAACCAAAAAATGATAATATGCAAATAGTATTATTGCATACACAGAATAGTCTCTCTCTCACACGATCGATTGCTCACGATAATAAATAAAAAAATTCACCAAAACTAAAAGAAGCTAACGGTTAATGACACTTCTGTGTATGCAATTTCACTTGAGTTTTTTATATGAATAAATGGTTGTTATATCATCGATCAATAATTAAATAAAAGGTAAATAAAGATATTAATAATGCTACACAATCACCAAATGTTTTTTTGCAAAGATTAAACTAAACTAAATATGAATTAAGTAGTTTTTGAATGTTAAAATTATTCATTGTCAAACATAAAATTCTCTTCAAATGTTAAATAAAAAACCATTCCAAAAATAAATCCAAGCAAATGAGACTCGTGCGGCAGATCAATTTACACATTTATTAAACTTTTTAGTTATCTCCCTAAGCTTGATAAATAATTTTCTAACTTGACTAACTAACTTTAAATTTAAATTGAACTGCAACTCGATGCTCATATCACTTATCGACAAAAAAAACGTATTATCTTGCGAGAACAGTGTAGGGTCTTAAGTTTATATAACAATTCTACCATCAACAGAAAAAAGTGTAATTTTTATGTGTTAATCAATCTAACTCCTCATATTTCATATTTTTAGCTTTTTTTTTGCTTGTATTGCTAATATTTATGATTTAATATCTGTACAATTAAGGTGTTGTAGTTATCACTATGACGTTTCTATTTCTCGTTATATCACACATTTGTGTGCGAGAATGAGAAGAACGAAAAAAGTTTGTTTTACACTGTACTCGCAAGATAATGAAATAAGAAGAAGGAAAAGTGAAGCTTACCTTGTGCGTCTCTATGTTGTCCAGATGATTCCTGTCCTCCTTCCTGATTTTGCCAATGATATCCTAATTTAAAATAAAATTAATTTTATAATTTTTCAATTATTTAAAGTAAGAATTTTTTAATATTACCTTGACTAGATCCTTCACCACCATGACTCGGGCCAGCTTCTAAATCTTCCAACATTTCATCGTCCATTGTCAAATCTTCAACATTATCATCATTTTCATCATCATCATCGTCATCATATTCATTTTTCGGTTCCAGCATCAACTCCGAATCCTTATTGTCCGTATCATCATGTTTCGAACGCTTTTGTGGCTGTGCATTCTCATCATCGCCATGATCGTGCTCCTGATTATTTCCGTCTTGATCAGTCTTTTTTGTATTGGTAACGGACAAGTTGTTTATAGGTGCAGAGGTAGCGGAGGTTGATAACTGTTGTTGATTATTAGAATGTGATGAGGAATTTGAGTGCTGGTCATGATTATCTAATTAAAGAAAGAGACAAACAAAAAAAAACAAACATTAATCTCATATAATAAAATAAAATAAAACTGATAATCGCTTACCTAGTAAATTATTTGCTTCGATTAAGCTCTTACGACGCTGATTCACTTTTTTACGTTTTCGTGTTGATGGTGAAACGGAGCCTTCTCGCGAGCCAGATATGTCTGCATCGAAATCTGTTCTCAGCAATGGTCTTTTGTTTTCTATTGTTAAGCCTGAAGCCTGTTTTTTAAAAGAATAATTAAGAAGAATATAAATTTATTTTAGAATTTAAAAAATGAAAAAAATTTACCTTTGGTGGTGCAGGTACATGCGATGATTTTGCATCACTTTTATGTGCTTGAGATGGCGCATTAGTGGAATTGTTGCTGCTGCTACCTCCACGGCTGTCAGAGAGACCTTTAATTTGTAAAGACTCGGCTGCCTTAAGTAAAGCTGCCAACTGATCTTGAGAAATATTCACTTCTCCACGATACATATAGTCCATCATGGCACGCAATTCTTGAAATTTCACATCCTTTAGAATGAAAATCGGATGCTTATCATACTGTTGTGACAACAAAGTCTATTTAAAGATAGAACAAAAAAATATATATATTAATATTATGACAAATTTGTGTTAGAGTGTGAGAACTTACAGCAAAATATGGACTACATGCTGATAAGACAACTTTATGTGCTTTCAGAAATTTTCCTTCCGCCGCCAATGTGCAATCGACGAGCGTGTTGCTTTCCAATAAAGTGTCAAATACCGATATCAGTGTACTTTGATGATTATTCCATCGGAGACAAAATTGTTGATCATCATCCATGGTTGATGGGCGGGATGATCCTGGGTTTTGAGTCGCTTGAGTTATTTGCGTTTAACGGAAAAATGTGTTTATTCTGTGTTCTGCTCTTGTGATAGTTGAATTCTCTCTTCGTTCACTTTTCAGGTTGAATCTGCTGATGATTAAAAAGAAGAAGAAAAATACAATGAATACAAAATTAATGCAATGGGGTTTTTTTATAATTGCGCTAATTCACGGTTGACGCTGTGCGAGAGATTGAACTTAAAGTGAAGAAAAAGAAGAAACTCTAGCCATGACAATTTAAATTTATCAAATATTAATACACAACTTATGCACACGTTGTATTGCGCATTTAATGGTCGATCGTTGTGAGTGAGAAAGAAAATGCTTGCATATGTATATGTACGATGATCTTTTTTTGCAGTGCATTGTCTGCTACTCGCTTATAAGATTGCGTCAAGGTCGATCAAAGAAAAAAGCGTTTTTAATGTTAAAGTTGCTGTCTTTACAAAATATAATATGCTGGATGTGTACACTTGGCATATTTCCAAGAAATTCAATACGTCATGTTTTACTGTGTATTTCAAGCAGCAGCAGCAACTCTTTTTCTGTTGCTTGCCACATTACATACATGTAAATTTGCTCCTCTCTACTGTTTTGCACATGAAAGAAAATTAAAAATTAAATTTAGATATATTTGATGGTCGATAAGTGTGAGGAGCGAGAGAGAGAAAAAAAATAAAATTCAAATGAAGCATTTTGTAAGCAAAAATGTGCAGTAAATTAAATACATTTATTATTACGCGCTATATGCATTTGCTAGTTCATAAAAAACAACACGAAGTATGCAAATAAGAAAAAAAATTGATTGGTTATACATCAAGAAATTTCACACTCGATCATGTATTGAGAAAAAAAGGTTTCTCTTTATCGCACTTAAAGGAGTTGTTAAAGTTAAAAAAATGTTCAATAAAAAGCTAAAAACGGAAAAAGAAAATTCAATCAATATGCACATAAATGAATTATAGCACAAGTCGGACATTGAGCCTGTTTGTGTATTTGTCAGTATATTTTATATATTTATTGTAAAATCGACATTTGCCATTAAGGCTACTCAAGTACATGGAATTTTTCCATTTTTCACGACACTTTATGGAAATAATTTGTTTCAATTTTATTGCAACAATAACTGACGTTGTGTAGAAAAAAAGTAGAGTTAATGTCAGCTCCTTTAATTTTACTCATGATTATTGCTATTTTACCAACATGTCTCGCTGTTACTTTCTGCTGCTATATGCGAGCTTTCAACTCAAGAAAAAAAAGACTATTAAATCTGTTTATTTCTCTCTTTTTCTCACTATCCACCCACTTACAATGCTTACAATACACTAAAATAAACTCCAAATATGATTCTTGATTCGATGCGAGCAAAAGCGAGTCAAGTCAAATGAGACATGAAAAGCCAACAAGAAGGAAAAAATCTCAAACTTGTCTTTTTTCGCTCATTCTTTACAAATATAAAACAAGTGTCGCTCTCAAACCACACTCTCTATATATCATTGTGTGTTGCCTGTTCAATGTACATCAACTTATGAATCGAGAATTCTTTTTATTATTTTTATTTTTTCGGCTGTCTCAAATCTCTCAACACAGATGGATTTGAGGAGTCATAGTCAATGAGGAATCGATTAATGTGTGCGCGCGCGATTTATTCATTATATGTGTGAGAGAGCTTGAGCTTTAATTAAGTTCATCGTGCCTAATAGTATTTATGTTAATCAACAAGCAATTTTAATTCGTTATTTTTTCCTCGCTCACGTCTGTTCTTTATATTCTTATTTTATTTTTTGTTTTTGTATTGTTAATTTGCACATTTTTCATTGCGTCGAGCGAAACGAATATCAACTCTGTACAGTGAGTGCTTCCTACACATAACAAACTTAACTCATCACACAAAATATTACACAAAAAAAGAAGTTTTTTCCTTTCAGTGAGAACGAACGTGTAGAGTAAAATAATATACATACAACACAGAAAAAAAAACGAATAAAAACCATAAAAATGCTCTCTGGCTTCAGTTCATATACATGATGATGGCAATTTTTCTCTCATTTTTAATACATTTTTTTTGTTGCTTAAAGTGAAGGTTAAAGCGAACAAAGTGTTTTTATGGTCAGGCTCACTGATGATGATTATTATTGTTGTTGTCTTTATTATTACTATACATGTAGAAAGAAATCTTTTGTACACACATGAGCCAACAGTGTGTTGTTATTATTATTATTTGTAAATGACAGCAGCCAACTCTCTTGAAAAACTAAAATGAAAAATCATCATCATCATCACCTTTAAAAAGATCAACGTCGAGTGAGATAGAGAGAAAATTTTTCACATTGAAGAATTTGCAATGGGGTTGCTGTTAATGTGTGCGACCGTCATAAGATCAGTGCAAAAGAAAAGAAAGAATGTGAAATTTTTTTATTATTGTTACTCTACTCTCAAGATCAGTTTTTTCACTTTACAAACAGTGTTGTTATTATTATTTTGGGCTTGGCTTTCTCACATGAACTTTAATCGCATCCATAAAGTCTTCATTTTATTACACATACGCAAACTTCCAATGGGAGGGAAAAATTTATTATTTTTTTTTGCATATTTAAAGAGCTCAAATGGCCAATAATAGAATGAAATGAAGCGAGCGAGAGCAAATAATGTAATAATAGTCGAGTATTTAGGTTTTGAACGATCAAGTGATCAGGTATATATACTTAAAATAATACATGAGAGAGCGCACAAAAAAAAGCTTATAACATACAAACTTGCCTTCGCCCGTTTCTTTATATTTCGACTTACTCTTTTTTCGGCTGCTATGTAGGCAGTGAAAAATTTTTTCTTCTCTCTGTACGAATCATATTTTTTTTGTTAATCGTAAAAGCAGTCGAAACACTTCTTTTTTCGTACACAATATATGGAAAGGAAGATGATGAGAAAAATAAAATAGAAAGAGAAAAAGAAAAATGTATGTATTAAATGTGACTGTTCTGACTTTTAAGTCAGTTTCGCTTCGGGGAACTTTAGGCTTGTATTTGTAATTTTTTCTTCTTCTTTTTCTTTTCAATTTCATTTTCGGGAAAAAAGAAACGCGACGCTTTTTAAAAGTCATAACAAGAGAGAGAGAAAAAGAAACTTTTAATTTTAAGAAATTTTATTTTTTCACAAATTTTTCGGCATAAGCAAAACTAGTTTTTCTCTCTCTTGATCTTTTGATAATGTTGAACATAATTCAAATCCCATTCACTTAATGATTAAACAACATTCAGAAGAGAGAAATAAAATTTAAATTGAAAGACGACGAGCGAGTGATTGAGTGAGTAGAAGAAGAAGAAGAAAGGAGGAGTAGATACCTACATATTTTTATTTTTTGTGTATTGTAGCGATGCTGAATAGTTAGCAAAGCAATAATGTGAAGCCACTTGCAAAAAAAAACAGTTGAAAATAATAATTTTTGTGAGTTGTGCTGTGTGTGGAAAATCGAGTTTTAAAATAGACAGTCACAGCAATCAGCCTATGCGCGCCATTATATGTGTGAGCGAGAATGGGACAAATAGCTTTTTCCCAAATATCATTTATGTTTTCAGCCTTTACTTTACTTTTTCATGTATATATGGCAAACGGCAGTAGTCATGAAATATCATAGAGAGCTCACTCACACACATACAAAGATCTCATGAAAGATTATTACTTATTTTTTGTTGTTGTTGCCACTCAAAAAGACGACGACGACGAAGGCGACTGACGTATATTTATATATGTATTGTACGAAATTTCCATACAACTCATTATTAATTATGTTCACTAGTGCTCGATTTGTATCCGCTTGGATTCTCACTGATTGATGCATGCAGCACACATACTGAGAGCCTTACATGAATGGGATATTATGGACCCCTTTTTATATCGTTACAAAAAAAGAATATAACGAATTACTAATGGGAAAAATTTACTTATTTTTCAAAAAAAGGGGAAGCTTCTCGCCATTTGGCAAACGTTCTTCACTAACTCACTCACTCGAGAGTATTATAAAGAAGGAAGAATAATATAGGGGGAAAAGATGTAATGAAAAACCCAAAATCGACAGCGAATTTCACAAATACAAGCATGAATGAATGATTTTGTCGTTTAAAGAGGGAGGATAAAAATGTAAAATGCAGAGAAGGCTTCGCAGTAGCAATGATGATGAGAAAAAAAACTATTACTCATTGCGTCTGTGAGTGCAACCCTCGCTATTTATCATGCATCTCCCCCCAGCATTTTTCACTCTCTGTTTCTCTTATGCACGGCGTATGACAAAAAAAAATACAACAGTTCACTTTTCATGTGTGTTTAAAATAGTTCTTTGTTATGCTTTTCACTCAACGTTATATTATTTGTACCTCTTGTGCCCCTTTTCCGTTTCTCTTTTTTACAGGCTAATATATTCGATTTTTTTGGGTTTCAAGCCAAAAGAAAAAATCGGCAGATGTTAAAGCATATATTCCTATTTAAGAACAACTGGAACGCTTAACAACAGCACTTTTCAAATGATTGGAGTTTCCTTTTTTCTCTTCTCTTTTTTCTGTGTGTACTTTCTATAACAACAAAATATTCGTTTTCATCCGAAGTTGGCAGATATTATACATACAGAGAAAGCAAACGCATGTTACAGAGAAAAAAGAAGAATGTGTTAGTGGATAATGTTTTCGACGACGACAGCTTCCTTTTGATACTTTTATTTTTCCCATTTACCAAGCATACGAAAGCGACGACGATGTTCGAACGACGAATACACGGCCACTCACAAAATAGATCGTGTGTTTGATGTAAAAGAAAAATTTTTTTTTCATCGTCGTTATTCGATCAGAGGGGAGAATGAATGAATACATAACTGAGAACTGAACACCTTTTCTTGCTTTTGCTCTGTTATTTCTCCCCCATTTCCAAAAATATAAATACAGAATTTGTTTTTCAAAAAAATCAATAAAATTTGTAAAACTATAAGCCAAGCGTAGAGAAATATAATCGCTTAAATGCAATAGTGAATTGCACATATATTGATGCTTACAATCAAGTTAATTTATCAAGAAATAATAGAAAATTTCCATAGAATGTTCTGAATTACTTTCATATTTGATTTTCTTTATTAATACTCACAAATATCCGCAACTATCTTTTTAATTCTATCTATTTAATCACTATTTACGAATTGAAGCTCTTTAAAGTATAAGAATCAGCTTATTTTCACTTCAAATCAATAATTCAAGAAAATTGTCGTCAATATGTCTTTTTGTTTACTTTTCAAAAGAACTTTGTTTCGAAAAAAAAATTCAAATTTCAACGGAAAAAAGATTTGAAGAAATATATCTATTATTTCTGATATTTTTGCATTACATTATAAATATTAACTTATGCACTTAGCAGTGAACTTGAACATTTTCCGTACTCTTAGCTATAGCATTATTATTACTTTTTTTTGCATTCAAAGTCAATGTTAATAAACATGTTATATAGTTAAAGCAAGTAAGTAGAAGGAATTTAAGTATATACAATGTTAAATGCATACATGTAGGCTTGCAATCTGCAATTAAAAACTCGACTGAATGCATTATGAATTATTCTATATAAATGATGCTTGCTTGAGCTCAGTTAAATTCTGTTTTTAATTTCCCATATTATTATTATTAATGCTACTGCCTGGCTCTATGCTTGCTATTATTATTATTATTTTTTGCGCAATGAGCTATGCTCATACTCATTTGTTATATGTGTGTGTGTTTATATTACTTGAGACAATGAAATAAGAAGAAGGAAGGTTAATAGAGATTAATACATATCACATAATTAATGGAAAGGTCTCTCGATTTCGACAACAACAAAAAAAAAAAGCATTTTAAAGAAAAAAAAATATAATATTTTTTACGTGCCTCGTAGGCACTTTTCATGATGGCTGTATGTAAAAAAAGTATAAATTTTTATGTGCCTCTCTCTAACACGCGCGTTACCTCTCTCTTTCTTTCCACTGATGTATTTATTCTCATATTTTTATTATTATGCCAAAAAGCTGCGTGTGTAGTGGAAAATGGTGAGATCATATTTTTCTTAGAATGTTTTTTTTTCTTTCCCTGCTCGATCATCATCATCGCTCTGTGTGGAAAGAAAGAGCGAGACTCTCGCATACATTTTTCTCTTCTCTTCCATTATTATTTTTCATTATTATTATTTTCATTTCTTTCTATCTTTCTTACTTCATTTTCATTCGTATTGAATGCGATAAGGTTATTTTTTATGTCGAGAACGAAAAAGAAAATTTTTTCCCCGACCGAAGCATAATAATTGTTCGGTAGGGATTTGTGTGTGAAAGTGAGTGGTTTTATTTTTCTGTCACTACACGGTGGAAAATGTCCAAATGTAGTAGTGTGAATCGCCAGCCATTTGCTTTTTTCATTTCGGACAATCGGAAAATTTAATTTTCATAATTTCACTTTATAAATTCAACTTTTCAGCATCTCAAATTATGACAATTTGATGCGATGTAAACGAGCGATGCCAACAAAATTATCATCGCATCGAAATTATTGCCATTTTCCACAATTGAAAACCATTTTTAATGACGCCCAACGAGGATATATTTTCATCTTAATTTTCATTCACTTTTAATTATTTCACGCACACCGTAATATAATTTTTGAGAACTTTCGGGCTTTACTCACCGTAATTAGCACAGTCTTCATTTAATATCACAAATCTAATACTTGATTTTTCCGTGGTTTTAAATATTATTTTTTTCAAAATGGCGTCTTTTTTATACGAGCACACAAAAAACGCGTCTTTACTCCTCAACTAATTTAACTCAACTAAAAGCCTTTTTGGAAACAACTTGGAATTTCAAATTTCACTTCCAATATTGGAAGTTTATGTAAATTTTCATAAATTTTTCTTTCTTATTTGATTTTATTCAAATAATTATTAATTACTAATTAATTATTATTTAATATTTAATTGATTCTCTTAAATATAAATTAGAAATTTTAGTCAATTTTCATATAACTGTCAGTTGATCGTTTATGCTGTCAGTTTAAAATTTTTCCAATGAATTTTTTTTAAATTTTACAATCTAATAAGATATCTTTATTATCGATATTTATAGATTAAAATTTCATTAAACTATTGACTCATTTATAGGACTTAAATCAGTCTAGTTCCAAAGAAAAATATAAAATTAAAAGCAAAATTTTAAATTTAAATTTTACCGTTATGAAAATAAAGGCTCAAAGCAAAATTTTTGATTATGTCGTTAAGTCTTTTGCATGTATATGATCATCTGATTGTTCTTATGTATGTGCATGTGATCTACTTTTTTATTATTTAATTTTACCTAAAAATCTATTAAAGTCAATTATGTAATTGATAAACATAAATTTTTGATAAAAATATAAAATTATACCTGATTTAAATTTAGATAGCAGAAGGAAGTTCTCATGATCTAATTTCATAAGTTTCTGAAAGTTTTTGAAAAATTTGAAATTTTTAAATTTACAATTTTTAAGCTTGCTTAAATTTTATAATAAATTAAAAATTAATTTTAAATTTAAATTTTCTAAGATTTAAAATTTTTTAAAATTTAAAAATATTAATTTTCATTACAACCACCTTCCAGATGACAAAGTTCAACGTTCTCTTACAATGTTGTTTACTTTTAAATTGTCTTCCCTCAAAAATTTATTTCTTTTTACGGCAGATTGAAATTTCTCATTTATTTCTTAATTTATGTTTATGAAAAATTCTATAATTTACCCAAATTTTATCATAGCAATCAATAAATTCATTTAAATTTTTTAATTTTCATTAAATTCCAAATTCTCGTTTACCGCTCTCTTTCACAACCCTGAGTTCAGAATTTTTATCAACAAAAACAAAAGAAGTTTTGCAATAAAAAATTGCTTAAATGACCATGAGTGGTGATAAAATTGTGATAAAAGTTCTATAGCAAAGTTCAATTTACCATGTTTAGCATAGAAAATTATATAACCGGCTTAATCATCAGCAAAGTCGAGAAATTCGTGAAAAACATTAATCCAAATGAATTTAAAGTAAATAAAGAAGAAATTGCAAAAATTTTCATTCACAAATTTTTTATCGTGCCACGTTGGATTTTTTTTAGGTCTCGCTTTGGGAAGGAAATGTTGTGTTTCAAAATTTGGAACTTAAGCTTGATGTACTCGATGAGGAACTGCAACTACCATTTACATTCATCTCTGGTCATTTACAATTCATGAAATTGGAAATTCCATGGACAAAAATTGCAACAGAGCCAATAACTGCAACAATTAATGACCTTGAACTTGTGCTTAAACTCAAAGACATTGCTAATCTTCCTCAAGCAAGAAAAGAGAAAAAGAAAAAAACGTCAATTGAGGAAGACTCGTCTGCCGGTTATTTAGCAAGTTTGATAACAAAAATTGTAAACAATATCTCAATTATTTGCAACAACATCAGCATAAAATTTTTAGAGGATGATATTGTATTTTCAATGAATATTCAACATTTATCAATTTACTCTGCTGATAGTAAATGGAAGCGAGCATTCATCGATGTTGCTTCTTCATCAAATGTTATCTTTCGTAAACTTATCAACATCATTGATCTTACAATTTGTCTTGATAAGCGAAATTCTGTAGGAAAAATTGAATATGTCCAAGAGCCATTTCTTTATAAAAGCAGTATTGAGTTAAGAGTATTTCGTAAATATAATCCCACCAGTCCTGAGAAACATTCCATCACTCGAATTGATTTACAAACGAAAGCTTTAAATATAAACATTAGCTCACAACAATTTCCTATGCTTGTTCGGTTAATCAACTTGATTTTAGCTTTGAAATCAGGAAAATTGCAAGAAAGTTATGGAATAAAGCAGCCTCAAGCGGCTGTATTGGAAAATTCAGAAGAAAATGAAGAATCGTGGATGTCATGGATGTGGAATAATATTGTTCCAACTATCATAGCGGATGATCAACAAAGTGATGATCTCGACATTAATAGCAAGAAAATTTTCGAGTTTGGAACTTATATTGAGAATGCTTATTTATCATTAAAAACACAAGACCTCCATCATGATCCAATTATTCCTAGTGCCAAAACAGCAATTCTTAAGCCATTAATAGAGTTTTATTTCAAAGAGACTTATGCGATCACTGTCATTTGTGGAAGAAAACATTTTAATGTCAAAGGAGGTATTGATTATGTTGAAGTCAAAGCATTAGATAATTGTCCTTGTGGAACTGTCACTGGAACAACAGAAGAATGCATTTTGAAAGTAGGCAATAGTGAGTTGAGTGGAAAATATTTGATTGATTCATATTTTGATAAAAATTACAAGAACAACAGTCGATATGAAGAAATGTTTAGCAATTACTTTGAGAAGAATAACGAAGAAACTTTGCTATCTAAAGCCTCAGCTTTAGCCTTTGATATTTATCACACAGTAGAAATTCCAGATGATCGTGCAAGTTCAGACTTTGGCAGTGATTTAGAGTACAGTAATTTGTCAGAAAATTATTTCATTAGAGTTTTTGCAGATGGAATTTTAATTAATGTGACTTCAGATGGTATTCATAGAGTAGAGAAATTAGTGCAATATTATAAAGACTGTGAATTTGTATCATATGTAAAGGAAGAAAAAATTCCAATTAAAAGTCAGTTGAGTCCAGCAACAGCTGATGACTATGAAGCACTAATTAATGAAATTCCAACGAGAAGCGTGAGGGTGAAATTAAAAAATACAAAACTTTTAGTGAAAGAATGGTGTCATGAAAAATCACTAAGAACGACAAGAAAATATGCAAGACAAAATAGTTTATTTGACATTACAAAAAAGCCAAATGTTGATCTTGAAGTGAAAATTGGAGATTTTTCATTGTCTATTGAAGATCCTTTATACAAAAATCGTCTCATTTATACTGCATGCCAACTACCTGACAACGTCAACAATCAGCTGTTCAAAAAATGCTTCAATGTTGTAAAAACGAATGTGAAAAATGTCATGGTTGACATGAAATATGAAGGCACAAAAAAAGTTTGTGAAATTTTAAAAATTTCTTCAACTCAAAAGAACTTAATTTATCCTAATTTATGGGAAGAATTTGATATTCAAGAAAATTATTTCGATATTGAATTCAATGGACTTTCATTTATGATGAATCCGGCACAATTTATCGTTTTTTATCGTGTTATTTTATCAATTATTCAAGAAAATCCAACAGGTGAAATTGAGAAAGAACTCTTGAAAAATTTAAACAATTCTCAACTCGTTGTACTTCAACTTACATCGAGAATATTAAAAGGAAAAGTTTTTAAACTTCAACAAGCGCACATTGCTGAATTTACAATTTCTGATTTGATTGGACTTTCATGGAAAAGTGGAATGAAATCAACCGTCCTTAATATGCCTGATACAACTTTTATTCCTGCATTTTTCTCATCAAAAATGAAAAATTTCAAATCAGAATCAATGCTAAATGTGAGCTTACAAATTCCAATTAATCCGTCAGCTGTAGAACAATCTTTATTAACAACAATAATGATTGAAATGTCAGGTGGATGTTTAAATTTGGATCCACTTTTAAGAGAATTTCTCTCATTCAAACTGTTTCAAACAACGCCACAAAAGAGAGTCAAAGAATTTAATAACAGAACTCTCAGCACATCTACTAAACCATTGTTAACTGAATTTTCAAACGTCCAACAAAGCTCAGCAAGTTCTGAATATCAAGAAACACTTTGTCCATCCACTGAAGCACCAAAAGTTAACAAAGATTTACTTTACTATTTTAAAATGTGCAGAAATTTTGTCGTTTATGTCAATTTAAAGCCATTAGAATTTTATTATTCGACATCAATTTTAGAATCATTAAAAGCAAGTGATTCAATTCGTGACATTGTGCAAGCAAACGGAAGCAACACGATAGTATTGGAAACACCAAATTTTTCATTTCATTCAGTGAAAAACAAATTGCTGTCAAAGTATATTTCACCTTATTTTTCAAGCTCTCTACCAAACCATTTATGGGGAAATGAAAATTGTTTAACATGGAATCTTGAACTCAACAATATGAATGTCTTTATTATTGGCAGTGAAAGAAAAAAATTTGATGTTGTTCAAAATGCATCAGTGAAAGTATCAATAGCAGATGAGAGTCAATTTGATGAGAAAGAAATGTACACAGGAAATATTTTGATAGAGATTTTCCCATTGTATTTAAATTTTCATACAAGTCAGATAGACTTGATAAACTTGGCTATCAATGATTTGGTTAATTTTTCAATTCTAAATCCATCATTAAAATCTAATCAAGAAATTGTTGAAATAAATGAACAAGAAAATGCACCTAATTTGGACTTAAAAGACTTTTTGGGGCTACCGACTGGCTCGACAATTACTAAAACTTCACTGCATGATGGTGGAATTAAAAGTAAGTAAAATATTTATTTACAAAATATTTTATTAATTTTAATTTCTTTTTCTCTCATCAGAATCAAAGTCTAACATAAATTTTTACATCCAATGGATTTGTTCAAAAGTTTCTCTTACTTCATTCATCGATACTTTGCCGGTTCATAAAAAATTTGTGCTTGAAATTGATGAAATTCTCTTCAGTTTGCATCAACAAGAATTTTTTCAACTCAAGACGAAGGTTACATCGATATCTGGGACATTTTTTCACTTAATTAATGATAAATGGATAAAAAATTTGAATCTTGGCTTCAATGTACAGTCAGAGGAGAATATTAGTGATACTGTGAGTAGATTTTTGGATATGACTGTAACAAAAGCTGAAACATTAAATGTACATTCAAAATGGAATTTAGAGTTAAAAAGAAGCACACAGTTAATCTTAAACGATGTTAGTGAAATTAATATCGTTCTTCAATCATTTGATGTTATCGCTTCAGATGAATTCATAAATTTTCTTCCAATTTTGAAACTTTTTCAACGGCCAAATGATAAAAACCAAAAAGCTTTTATGCAATATAGTGGCTCAGAACTGCCATTAGTTCATTTGAAATGCAATGGTTATAGAATATTTCTACCAAATCCTCACAAAACATCAGACTACAATGTCTTAATACTTAAAGTTAATGGACTTCAAATCACACCAAATGCAGTTAATAATTTAATCCGTACTCAAATATTGCGACCAGATATTCACAGTAAAGCATCTCATTTGGGTGTTTTAGATTTGGTTGGTTCAAAAATTGAAGATCGACAATATCAGTTGTTAGTCAAAGGTTGCTCACTTACATCATCAAACTGGAATGAAATTACTGCGATAATCACTGAGAAAAATGTTGAAAATTATGACAATCCTGCGACAATATGGAATAATTTTGAAAATGGTCCTTCATCACCGAATTTCAAATTTTATACAATCTTCAAAGATTCATCATTTTCTTTCATATATGCACCATGTATTAAATTCAAAGAAGTTCTTGTTGCTGGTGCTGCAATTGAAATTAATTGCATTGAAAACATGATCATTTTGACATCATTAGAACAAATGATTCTTTTTATTGATCTTGGAAATCAAATTAAAAACATTGCAGACACATTTTCAGTTACTGATGACAAAAAATCATCGAATGCAATAACAGTTGAAGAAAAATCAAAGAAATTTCAAGACAAAAAGTCATTTGATGATTCTGGAGTTGCTTCGACAATTTCTCAATCAAATCAAATGAAATCAAAGAAATTGATGAGTAAAAAACATTCAATAATTTCAAATGAAAATGCACAATTGGTTCCTTATGAATTTACCTTCACAAGCAGTAAATTTAATTTAAATTTTACTATTGAAGAAAAGAATTATAATGTCCTGCTTGATACGCCAAATTTATACATAACACAAAATCGTACTGATAAAAGTTTAAATATTTCACTTTATGATCTTAAAATTGATTTTGAAACAGTCAATATTTTCTCAACAAGACATGGAAATATTGATGCAATTTCTGGCATAACACCTTCGCTATTGAGAGTGAAAATTACTGAAAAATCTTTTAAGAACACAGATTTGAAAATTGAATTAAAAAGATCAATTTTCTTACAAATTACTAAGAGTGGAATTGTTGAATTTTTACGAGTCCTCAACATTCTTCAACATCACCCAGTTGCTTATGAAAATATCAATGAAATTCAACCACTTCCTGTAAATTCAAAAATAAGAAAATTTGACACAATCAAGTCATTTATGAAAAATTTCAAAACTCTTAACGTCTCTACTGATCAAATTGTCACAGAATTCAAGTCAGAGAAAAATCATTTAAAAATTGGTCTACATCATTTGAAGGGAAAATTAAAACTTTTTGATCGACCTGAAAAAATTGAGACAAATTTGGATGTTGAACATTTGACAATTCAATGTGAGGAGAAACTTTTCCTTCATCCTTTAAGTATTGAAACAAAAGCAAAAATTACACAAGAATATTGGAAGAAAGAACCATTAATTTATTTCAATATCGCGGTAAATTATGTGAAAATGGACATTTGGCCAAATTTAATTAAACAATTTTACGATTTCGGTGAATCAATGAAAACTCTTGTTGGTGATAAAAATTATCTCAAACACTTAAATAACTCTGAATGTGAAAATAATCAAGATTGTGAGAAAATTCAAATGTTTGCAAATTCATTGAAAGTGAAAAATGATGATGAGACAGTCGAGCACTTTTTAGATGATTTGAGGAGTGGAATTTACACATTTGTTGAAATTGAAACACCTTTTCAAGAACTTCCACTGCCTTATCAAATTCATTATCAAGACAACTCTATTATTTGTTGGCGTTATCCTTTACCAAGAGCATTACATAAAATAAAAATCTATCCTGTTCCATTTCAAACACAGAACGAGCTAAAAATACATTGCAAAATTGAATATTATTCTCAATTAAAGTCACAATTTGAGGAGTTAAAGTCACTTTGTTTGAATGAAAATGAGACAAAAATCTTAGACTCAAACCCAATTGTTCCTTTCTCAGAAATTTGGAGAATAAAATTTCAAGTAAATCTTAAACGAGATTCTGATGATGATGAAGAAGAAACAGAAATATCAAATTATCTTCAAATGCATCCAAAAGTTCTCCTTGCATGTCTCAGAATTGATTCTTACTACAAACCTGTTGCAATTCCTAGCATAAATTCACTTCTGAAAGTGTCAAAAATTCAAGTTAATTTAATAAATGAGAATGAAGAGAGACATGAGACAGTTAAACTTAATATTGATTCACTTCAAATGATTAGTCAACACTATGATGAAAATTGTGAAAATTTGAGTATTGAAGGGAATGTTGCAATTGATGTAAAAGATTATGGCTGTGACAATCTTATTCCATTTGTCAAAAATTTTCAAATAAAAGCATCATTGGACTTAAATCATGATGACATGAATTTCTGTTTTCTGACAAACACAATAAGATTGAAATATTCTTCAGCCATTGGTCATTCATTGATTACAACTTCACAAGTTTGGAAACAAGTTCTTGAGAATTCTGCTAAACAAACAATCATTGACAGTGTAAAGTACACCATTCACAATAATACAGCAAGCACAATTTGCATAAGTCAATTAGACACAAATGAAATGATTTATATCATGCCGAAAACATCAAAACGCTATCAATTTTATACTGACAAATTGAAACAAACTCTTCAACTATCTGTAGCTCTTCAAAGTGACGACTGGAGTGAAAAAACTGAATCATTTTGTATCAATCAAGAGGGCATTCAATATGTCAAAGTAAATGATCACCAATATTTTATTGTTACTGTCAAAAATGTCTCAAATTATCAACGAAAAATCATAATCGATGGTCAAGTTGTAATTTATAATGCCACAAAAGAAAATTTCACTGTTCAGTATAAAAGATATGACAAGGATATCAACACTGCAGACAAATGTGAAGTGCAAATACTTGATTTAGACACTCACAGCAATGGTTCACTTTTTGGTTCATGTGAATTTGACTCACAACAAACAATAAGATTGCATTTAAAGAAAAGTGAAAGAAAAGCTTTTTCAGGAGAAATTCCATTGAGAGAAATTGTTGTCAATAACAAGCCATGGCTTGTGAAAATTCCACTTGGTGTAAACAACAATTTCATTTGCTTTTGGGTTCGAATAATTCGACAAAATATTGACAATGAAATTTGTCGTGTTTTAGTGTTAATTTGTCCTGTTTTCATTGCAAAATCACTTTTTCCATCTAACATCATTTTAAGTGAAGAAGCCACAAAAGAAAATTACGAAATTAAAGGATGTGGTGAGATCACAGAACTCGATATGAGAGGAACACATGAAGATGAGCACACATTAAATTTTCCATCACAATTTGTACAACAAGATAAAAATCCTGCTGTTGTTACTTTATCTTATAAATTAATCAACAAAAACTCATTCTTCAAAATTCCTGATGAATATTCTGACATAACAAAAGCTATTGAGAAAATCGAAGAAAAGAAGAACACATTTTGGCCATGTGCAAGAGACGAAGAGGTGAGTTTTTATTTATCTCTTAAATTTCTTTACAATTCAATTTTATTTGATGCATTCAAATGATGAATCAATTGTGAAAGTTGATCAGTTAATTTTATCAAATGATTTTCTAAATCAGCAATTTTCTCTTGATTTTGTTTCAATGTCATCATTAAATCTTCATCAGTTATGTCACTACAACGTTCAGCAATCTCTAATCTTATTTCTGCAACTTCTTTTGCACTATCTTTTGCTTGCTTATCAATGCAAATATTTTTATTAAAGAAAGCTGTTTTTAATTTTTTTAATGGTGTCAATAATTTTGATCCGATGTGCACGAGACGATTATTGTTGAATGAAACATATTCAAGCTCTAAATTGAAAGCGAAAACGTCCGATTGTAAATTTTCCAAATGATTACTGTATAGATAAAGAAATCTTAATTTTTCAAATTCTTTCATGTCGTCTTGTTCTAAAAATTTTAACTCGTTCATTCCTGCATGTATTGCTTCAATATTTGTGAAATATTTGGAAAATCCTCGGGGAAAAAAGTACATTCGTTGATGTATAATGTATAATTGATGCACTTGATCGTCAGATGAATGGCTATCTGGATTTTGAGCAGAAATTTCAGTAATATCGCGATATGTTTGGTTTGTTTGTAAATGTATGACTGTGCAGGTATATGCCAACTTCATTTCATCAAAAAATAGTTCCATATCATAAAAACACTCAATTTTTACACTCAAAATATCTCGCGAGAATAAAATCACGAAAAATAGAAATAATTTTCTCATTTTAATTTTTGTAAGAGTTGATAGCAAGGCGATAGCAGAACTTGTACTGAAACAATATATTTGCCATAAACTGACACTTACTATAATATTAATGAAAACTTTTTTTTTTATTGAATTACATGCGATGTCATGAAAAAGATCATCACGCAGTGCTCTAATAAAAAAATTTTATTTTCTGTAGATGTATGATGCATGAGATAAAGAGTTATGTTCTTGTTAGAATTTTTATTTTATTTGTAGGAAATGCTCTTATCACTAATTTCATTTTTTAGCCAAAAATGTTCTTCAGTTTTGTACTAACTTTGATATAAAATAGACCAATGAAGCTTGAATTTCCTATTTTTATTATTTTGTCAATTTTTGGTGCAGTAAAATGCATTATAATTGATTGTCAATATGAAAATCAAATTTATAATAATTGGAGTAAACGCTACACGTGCAAGACACGAAAATTTAATATTAAAGATGATGCAAAAGTTGTTAAAACTGTGCTAGGCGAGCATAACATGAATAAAACAGATAATGATGTTACTCAATATTTTGCTAAAGGGGTTAAAATTGAACAGGCAAATATTTATGAAACACTTTCAAAATTTATACAAAAAATTAATGTTATGCCTTTATCATTAGTTTCCGGAAGAACTGAGCAAATTTTTTAAAAACCTTGAAGTTGTTCGCATAACAGGATGCGATTTGAAAATTTTGCTTAAGCATCAAATGAAAGGGCTTACAAATGTTAAATATCTCGATCTTTTGGGAAATCGATTAGAGAAACTTGAATCAAATACATTTGAAAACACTCCAAATTTAGAAGAAATTATGTTGAACAACAATAAAATCAAATTTATTGGCTATGAACTCTTGCATCCATTGAAAAATTTGCGATTAATCAATTTTGGCGGTAACGCGTGTATGATTAGTCACGCTTCGGGACTTGAAGAAATTAAGCGACTTAATGAAGAAATAAAATTAAAATGTAGTGACATAAGCATGCTTGATCTTTTGATGAAAATTAATGACTTACAACATAAACTTGATAAAACTCTACGATATATTGAAGAAATTACTTTTAGAAAATAAATTTCTTGTACTTTAAAATTGTTTTTAATAAATTTAATTTTCAGTATCAATGTATAAGAAATTTTACAATGCATCAAACCGTGTCTACTTTATATGAATTGTCACCATATGAGCAAGATAGCATTTCGTGTTCTTTAATGCTGACACTGATCCCCTGGTGCATATTTATAAATTCATCTGGCTCTGTAATTAAATTAACAAACATTTCAACGAATGATGCTTGCTTAATGGGTGCTAATGATATGTCAATTCCGTTTTATATTGAGGTAAAATTTAAATTTTAACAAACCATAAGAGATAATTAAAAATTTCAAATTTTCACAGAATATTTTCACAATCAGTATTGAAATTGATGGCGAATGGATTGAAAGTGATTATATTTACTTAAACAACGATTCAAAGAAACGATCATCAAACAGTTATGAGCTACAACTTGAAGGAAGTGTTACAGTTAGCATGAATCATGAAATTGACACTCTTCAACTCACAATCTCGTCAACTTGCGTGGGTAAAAAGAGAACAATTTTTATTGGCAGTATGTTGATTGTCACAAATCACTCAAATTATGACCTTGGTGTGATTCCATTTTGCGTTGATATGAATGAAAGAATTGAAACAATGAAACGCAATGATTTTCCCATTAAACGATATGTTGAGCTTCACAAGAATGCAAAATCTGACCATTTTAAAACTGGAAATCCAATCACATATTTTTCAAACTTGTCAAAGAACAAAAGCAAAAGAAAATTCGGCACAAATTACACATCGTTTATAATTATTCGCTCAATACATGATAACGATTTTTCATGTCCAATTAAAATTCAACAAACGCTACGCAAATGCGTGAATGTTTCAAATGGCGATGAGAGCGGCGTGTCGCTATGCATTACAATTTTAAAGCATAATGAGCAGTATTATTTGTCAATATTTAATGATACCGTTCCAATACTGAGTATACGAAACAATACGGATTTTAATTTATATGTAGCACAGACTGATTTGAAAGCAAAAACTCCAACCACAAAACACTTATTGCCACATCGTGAAATTTTTGATGATCGATTTTCGTGGTTTCAAGTGATCACATCAAGGCAAAAAGTTTTCTACACGCCACCAATTTTCAATGAAAATTTTCCTGAAATTATAAATCATGATTATGGATTAATTTTTGCTTGTGTTAGTGGTGATGAGTTAATAAGATGGTCTTTGCCAGTAAAAATTGATGAGACAAAAAAAATTATTATTCATGTTCCAATGTTTGGTGATTTGAAGCTTATCATTGACATGAAAAAAATTACATCTGAAATATCAATAAATTACATCGATTCAGATGAAACTTTGTTAATTAATGAAAATTCATGGGAATCAACACAACTCTCATTTGTTGAAATGTCAAATAGTAATTATCAGAAAACATTCAGTTTGTCTAAAAGAAGAAGCCAATGCAGAGTGCTAAATTTTAACATGTATTTAGAAGGAGTAACTTTGACCATTTATAAAGACAGCAGCACTGATAAGCGAATTAATTTGCTCTCTTTAAGAGTTGATGACATCATATCGACATATTCAAAACAATCGAGAAAGCTTAAAGTAAATTTCTCTAAACTTCAAGTTGATAATGAACTTTTTCCAACTGGAAATTATGATTTTCCAGTATTAATATGCAATAAAGACATGCCAAAGAGAATTGACGAGCAGGACTTGTCATCATATGATGTTTATGAAATCATACAAAAACATCAAAATTTAGAGAAATTTAGCATCGAAATTGACTTTTATGAGCATGATACACATGTGCAGAATATTACAATTCAAATTTTACCAATTCGTATTTACATTGAAGATGGCTTCATCAGTGTTATTCTTGAAATTGTTGAAGATTGTTTACCAACTAATTTACTTTATAAGAAACAAGAAATGTCACTTAAGACAACATTGAAAAATGGATTTGTTCTAATTCCTAATACAATTGTTGATCAATCACTGCAACTTTCAAAACCAATTAGATTGAATTCATTCAGGTTAGAAGCTCTTCATGTTCTTCTTTCAGTGCATGCATGCAGAAGAGTTTACATTGCACTCGATCACAGTCCATTAGACTTTTCAGTTTATGAAAAAGTTAATATCTATACAGTTCCTATGAAATTTGGCAATAGTGTGGGTATGCATTATGTCTCATCAGCAATTTTCGGAGCAGGTTGGGTAGTTGGTGGATTAGAAATATTAGGAAGTCCGAGTTCATTAACTCGCTCATTTACAACTGGATTTAAAGATTTTGTTTCCATGCCATTACAAGGAATGTTGAAAGGACCATTTGGATTTTTAATTGGTCTCACACAAGGTTCAGCATCATTATTTAAAAATGTTACAACTGGCACTTTGAATAGTGTTACGAAATTGGCAAATTCATTGGCAAGAAATCTTGATCATTTGACACTCGATAATGAACATATTGATCTGAAAACTGATGCATTAAGAAGATCAAGACCACAAGGTTTCACTGATGGCCTTCAACTCGGTTTGACTGGCTTTGGAATAAATATTTTAGGAGCAATCGGTGGTTTAGCACGTCATCCATTACAAGCAAAATCAGCAGTCGATGTTGTGACAGGTGTGGGCAAAGGAATTTTAGGAGTTTTCACAAAAGTAAAATATTTAAATTTAACAATGTCATACACTTTCAACTCATCTCCTTTTTTCTATAGCCAATTTCAGGAATTGCAGAGTTAGTTGCTTTTATGGGATCAGGAATGCTTCAGAGTGTTGGTTATAATGTTTTACCAAATCCACTGAGCAGTTATCGAATAGAAAATGATCTCTCTGTGCCAAATGCGGAGAAAATAATTAGCAAACAACTACCTCAGCATACAGCTGATATGATTTTAATGACTTGTCGCGCAACATACATTCAAAAGAATGACTTGAAATATGCGTTTCTCATTCTTATAACAAAATCACTTATCATTATCGATCTAGAGAAAGATTCAATTTCTGATGTACTTTTGCTTGAAAAACTTTCTCCAATTATGCACAAATCAACAACATCGCCTGATAATTTATTTATTTTCAAATTAAAAAGCGATGAGGAAGAAGAAGTAAATGCTGCTGAGGTAAGAGTTATGAAAATTCTTTTAAAAATGTATAACATAATTTAATTTTAGAAATATCATGTGTCAAAGAGAACTGTTCAATATATAAAACAATTGAGCAATCAACATGTCTTAGATCGTTCATCAAGTGATGGTGATAATAATGAGAATGATGAGGAGGAATCAAATTCTGACATACAAAATAATAAAATTTCGTTTTACATAGATGAAGCAACAGGAAAATATCTTTTAAATTACATTAATTTTATGAAGCATCAAGCTTCTTATAAGGAAACTTTCTTTCCTCTATTTGAACTTTAATTTTGTCAATTGTTATAAAAAGTTTTAGTCACATTTTAATAAAATTTTAAATTTTAAGTGAAAAGTCTTTTATTACTATTGTTTGTAAAGGCATTTCTTCTTAAAATATGCTCTACAAAAAGACTAACTCAATAGGACTAAATAATTAGTTATAGTTAAATTCAATCACCACCACCATAACCATAATATCCTGCTTCAAGATATGCTCTTTGACTGTCTGTTGAATTTCTTCTCACTCTTCTTCCTATAGGTTCTAAATCTTTGTAACATTTTGGAAAAACTCTCTCGATCGCAGCTAATCCTTCTTCTGCTGTTACTTTTCTAACAGCCAGTACTGAACAAAGTGCTTTAGTTTTGACACAATTTTGATGAGCTTGTTTTATTCTAAAAATGGAAGCATCGCCTTGAATCATTGCTGACATGAAACTGCAATGAGTAAGATTTGCAGCTCTAATTTCTGTGCATGCAAGATGATCGATATTTTTAAAGTCCAATTCATTGTTGCAATAATCAAACATGTGAATCATTTCATGCGTAAGTACTCCTTGCACAAGGCCTTCATTTTTCGCTACATTTTGGCAAACAACAATTTGATTTAACGTTGGATCATAGCCACCAGATACAGAATAATCACAAACTTCACAAGAGATGTGTCTTCGAATATCGATTGCACATCCAGAGCTTTTGAGAGCATCCATCATTAATTTAACGAGAGGAGAACTTTTGATGCAATTGTACACATTTTTCTCACATTTAAATCTGTCAGTCGCTTCTGTTCCTTCTTTCCCCATAAAAACATTTTTCCAACTACGTTTAAACTCTTCATTTCTTCTTTCTGGATACAAATCATAGCCCTTAAATTGAAATTAAAATAATTTAAAATTTGCACAAAAATTACACAAATTTCATTTCATTTACCCATTTTTTCGCTTCTGATTTATCTTCGGTTTTTGTATAGTTTCTTATGTTTTCTTCACTTAACTTTGAAAAATCAGGTTGTGGCGATTCTTTTTCCGCCATTCTTAATTAAAATCAACAATTATTTACTTAAATATTAATGTTTTTATAAAATGTGTATAAAAGACGAAAAAATTTTCGGCCAGTTTATTTTTTCAGAGGTGATAATCAAGCTCACTTCTTTACAAATCATAAAAATTAATACAATTATTTAAATGCATTTACTCATTTAGTATACATAAAGAACTTATTTTAAAATATCAATAATTATTGAATTTTATCGCTATGATAATTTCAAATTCCAACTCTGTATTTGTGTACAAGTGGCCGAAATATGTGATAAAATTTATTTTTTCAATTTTAAGGAAATTTATGACTGAAAGCAAACATAATGTCTACTTATTTAATGTGCCTTCATAATGGAACTCCCATATTCAATAAAAAACGTGGTGAAAACATTGAAAATGTAGGAATTAAGAAAATATTTAACTAAGTTTGATTCTAAAACAGCACAATTATTTATTTTAGCTTCCATTCTCAACTACAGCTTCCCTCTCTTCAGTTCACTTATTTTGTCAAGCTCAGACTAATATAGGTTTGTAATATGAGTTAGTACTGCAATTAAAATGTTTGAAATTCCCTTTTTATTTAAAGATTTAACAAGTACACAATTTGATGACAATGGATTGATATTGTGGCAGGAATTTGAGACACTTCTTTTTATTGGAATATCTAATATTTTACCAGAAAAAGTTCTTAAAAGTTTAATAGAGAAGGCATATCATGCAATGATTCTTCATGTGGGGTTAAATGAAATTAAGAATATTAAAAACAGCGATAGGATGAAAAGAGAACTCAAAAGTACATTCTATCAAATGATTGAAAAGCTCATGGAATTTGCAGAAAACGACTTACTTGATTACAACGAGAGCATTCTCTGTTATGAAGCATCTTTGATTCAAGAAAAATTGAATGAATTTTGTGAACTTCCAATTACTTCACCATTCTGTTTTATGCTGATCAAAAATCGATTGATTTGTGCTTCTTTGGCCTTTTATGATTTGCATGTGGTTGATAGGAAGCTTTTAATTTTACTTTTAACACAGCTGAATGTACCTCAAAAAGACATTCCCGTTTTTCTACCTCATAAATCTCCAAACATTGCATATCGATTGATTGGTTTATCTTTAATTCAAGGAGTCTCAATTGGCTTATTATGTGGGCAGAAGCAGAAATATGAAGATTTGGAAATTGTTTGTCAAGATTTTTGGCAAGATTCTTATGATTTACTTGTAAAAGCAGAAATCTCAAATACTCGTAATTTTCCTCAAACAATCGAATTCGATTCTACTGTGCTTGGTTTTCTATTGATTAACAAACATAACAAAAAGTATGTTATTTCGAAAAACATTCAACAGGTTGCAAGCAAGCGCAATTTACATCGCATGAGTATTCTTCGTACATTCTTTAATGAAGCTGTGGACTTGGATTTTAAGGATTCAGCTTTTTATGATGCATCGACTGATAATATAAGAATAAATGAGCATTATTATGTAAGTGATGCAAATCACAAATGTCATGCATTAATTGATGAGAATTATGTTTTATGTGTCCTATATTCATCTATCATTCCAACATATGCAATGAGTTTTTTGACTCAAGATGTATTAAATAAGTTATTAGGTGATAAGAGCATTGAATGGTAAAGAATAAAGAATTTTTTTTATATTTTAAAATCTTGTACTAAAATTTAACGGTCTTTAAATTATTGTTCGAAAATTTGAAAAATTTACAGCTTCGCGGTGTTATGCGCTTTCAAATCTTTCTAATAAAAATTTCATAATATAGAAAAATTAAACAATAAAATTGATTATTCTGCGCATTAATAGGATTTTAAATTAGTTCATATTCATAATAAAAGACATATAAATTACTTGAGATTGGAGTAGTGTATAAGTGAATGAAAATAAAGTGAAATTTGAGCAAATAATAAGAAATTTTTGAGTGAGGTTAAAGAGAGAAAATGTTTGGGTCGAAAAATACTTTTGGACAACCCACGACGGGCACTTTCTCAGGTTTTGGGCAAAGTGCATTTTCAAAGCCAGCAAACACATTCGGGACAAATACTTTTGGACAACAAAATCAATCAGTCTTTGGCGCTCAACAGCAGCCAAGTTCTTCTGGTCTTTTTGGCTCGACTACAGCTGCAACTACGCCTCAATCAACATTTGGAAGTAAGTAATTACATTGTTTTTATTTCATAATATTTTATAATAACATTATTAATGAAACTAGGTGCTTTTGGACAACAAACTTCAATTTTTGGAAACACAAGCACAACTGGAACAACATCTCTCTTTGGTAGTCAGCAGCAACCGACTTCAGCTTTTGGTGCTCCAAAGCAACAAATATTCGGACAACAGCCTACAACTTCACTATTTGGACAGCAGCAGCCACAACAACCATCGCTCTTTGGTCAAACACCCACTAATACTGGAACTGGAACAGGACTCTTTGGCTCAACAACTTCTGCTTTTGCTCAGCCTACAACCTTAAATAACCAACAGACAGGAACGGCTATTGCAAAATTTCAAGCTCAACAAGAGACTGATGCTTTGCTTAAAGGATCAACAACATCTTATATTCAAACAAAACAACAATGTATAACATTCATGAAAGAATATGCTGATAAATCTCTCGAAGAATTGCGAGTTGAAGATTATTTAGCGAATCGAAAAGGTCCGCAACCCGCTTCTGCTGGTCTGTTTGGCGGTGGAAATCAAAGTTTCTTTAGTTCAAATCCAACATCAACTTCGACAGGATTCACAGGTTTTGGACAGCAATCGACTGCTCAACCTATCTTTGGACAAACAAATACTAGCACATTGGGTCAAACTTCAGCATTTGGAGCAAACAATTCAGCATTTAATCAAAGCAGTGGAGGTCTTTTTGGCAAGCCACTTCAAACTCCTGCTACAACAGCTTCAACATTTGGTGGTTTTGGTTCAAACACGACGAATACATTTGGTGTTGCAAAGCCATTCAATGCGACCGCTCCTACTACAAATTTATTCGGACAAACATCAGCAACTACAGGTTTTGGTCAACCTGCAACAAATACTTTCGGCGCAACAACATTTGGTCAGCCGCAACAACAAACTCCTTCTCTTTTCGGCACTACATCTACTGCACCACCTGCATGGAATGCTAACACATCTACAGCAAATACAGGTTTCAATACAAATGCAGGTACAAGTTTGTTCGGTTCAACTGCCGCAAAGCCTGCATTCGGAACTGGAGCTTTCGGAAGCACTCCAAGTGCATTTGGGACAACACAACCTGCTGCTTCAACAGGCTTTAATTTCGGACAGTCAACCACTGGATCTAGTTTGTTTGGACAGAAACCAACTACAAATTTATTCGGTCAGCCTGCTACTCAACCTAATACATCACTTTCATTCGGCACTGGCACAGGAACATCGCTCTTTGGTACAAACACTCAGCCTGCTACTGGAGGTCTGTTTGGATCAAATCCTGTTCAAAACACAACAAATACTGGTGGAGGACTTTTTGGATCCACAAATACAAGTAGTGGTTTTGGCACTAATCTTGGTTTATCATTTGGTCAAAATCAGCCGTCTCTCTTTAGCACGTAAGTTATAATATAAATTTTCTATGAAATGATTATAAAGTAAATTTTGCATTTTTTTTCAGTAATCAACCAAGTTTACAGCAACAACAACAGCACCAACAGAATAACACTGAAATTCATTCGAAAATTCTTGCAATGACAGGAAATCCTTATGGCGACAATGAACTTTTTAAAGGACTCAAACCAAGTCCCATGCCTAATGAAGCTTTCAAGCCAACAAATCCGTTAGCTCAAAAAGCTTTGCTTGAATCGAGCAGTAATTTCAAAATTTCACCAAATACATCAACATCAAAAATTAAAATAAAGCCAGTAACTGCCGTTGCTTCGAAAAAGAGTCTCTTTGATGGTTTAGAAGAGTACGATGCATCTCTTGAAGAGAGTTTCACAATCAAGACAAGCGCTAAACGATTAATAATTAAACCTCGTACTCCTATAGACACTAATAAATCAATTAACCACGAGTCGATTATAAAAACATCAACTAGAGACGACTCAAAAATTGTTGAAAAAGAAAATGTTCCTGAAACGTTTCAAAATCAAATTCCAACAACACCATTTGTTGATAACAATCCTGATCAAGATAGCGATAGAAGAGTATCTTGGCTTCGAACAGCACCAGAAAAAATTCGAGCTCGACCAAATATTCGTGAAAATGCAGCTGATACGACAATCAATCAGTTGATTCAAACATCATCAAATAAAGACACAGAGACTATAAAAGACAAATTAGAGACATCGGTCATGAACGCGTCAATGCTCAATGATACTTTCAATTCAAATGCAGATGATACACAAAATGAAGCAGATATTTCAGTTTACACAGGATCAGTTGAACCTCATCCAACAGGAATTGTTTTAAGACGAGTTGGCTATTACACGATTCCATCGCTGGATGAACTTATTGAATATATGGATGAAGAAGGTCATTGCAAAGTTCCAAATTTCACAATTGGTCGAGGTGGCTATGGAAATGTTTATTTCGATGAAGAAATTGATGTCGCAGGACTTAATCTTGATGAAATTTGTCATTTTCGAAACAAAGAAATTATTCTCTATCAAGATGATGACAATAAACCTCCAGTTGGTGAAGGATTAAATAGAAGAGCTCAAGTAACATTAGATCAAATTTGGCCAATTGATAAAACAACGCATGAGCCAATTAAAGATCCACTTCGTTTGGAAGCGATGGGTTATGAATCAAAGTTAAGAAGAATTTGTGAGAAACGCAATACAAAGTTTTTAGAATATCGTCCAGAAACTGGCAGTTGTGTATTTAAAGTTGAGCATTTCTCAAAATATACTCTTGATGATTCGGATGACGAAGGAAATGAAGTAGAACCACGCACTGATCCAAAGAAAGCACGAATTACTCCATTACCACAAAATATGAAGAATATTATAAGTGATAAAGAGAAAATGACTGCTGCAGATATTCAAAATGATAATCTTCAACGTATGAAGTCACAAGATACTACTTTTGTTTTAGGCGCTCATATGGGACAACGAGGATTTCAATCAAGTATGTTATTGAATTAATATTTTCTTTATATTCAAGCTTATTCTAGCCTCATATTTTACAGATTATCCCTTAATGAATTTAGATGAAAATTTCAATTCCGAGCCGACAAGTCCATCAATAAAACTTGCAAAAGATATGCAAACTGACACTCATAAGTTGCAATTGATGAAAGCATCATTTTTTGTTGAAGACGATACATTTTCAATTATGAGTGATGCTACTGAAGGACGCGAGAGTCCTGATCAAATAGTTCCAACTGATTTTCCTCAAAAACAATCAGCATTTCCCGCAAGTGGATTATTGTCAAAACAATTCAAGATGTTTGATGATGCAGTTTCTGTTATAACTCAAGAATATGAGCCTAAAGATTTTGAAAAATCAAGTGAGCCAAAGCGGCAAGAATTAATTCAGGCAATTTTTAAAGCAGCTGGACCAAAGTCACAACCTTTAATTGTTCGTCCACGAGTAATGCTATTTGATATTAGTGACATTAGTTTGCCAATGAGTGAATCAATTTTGAATAATATGTTACAAAAGCAAAACAACACAGTTCCATTTTTTCATGGTAGAAAATTCAAAATAAGCTGGAGTCACGGAAATGAGTTTACTGTTTTGCAGAGTCAAGAAAGCAAGTCATTATTTAAAGGACGTCTTCGTGATGATTTATCAAAATCACTTGTTAAACTAGCTCAAATTAAATCGATGTCACATAAAACTAATGCAAAATTTGATAAATCGCTTGTTGAACATTTAAAAATTCAATTGAAATATGACAAGAAAACTTCAGTTAATGGATCTGATTGCAAATATTTTGAAGCTGATGGAAAAGCACTAGGATTGCATGAACATTATGAATTGGCAAAGAAATTGGTAAAAGACTCGCCTAATGAAAAAAGTAATTATGATGCAACAGTGTGGTCATTAATGGAGTCACTATGGGGATGTATTGATAATATGAATATGGAAACACTTGATCATGGCACAATCATGTTACGAAGAGATCTTCTTTCTCTTTGGTTAGAGAATGTAGTCACTGATAATGATGTGTTTAAATCTAATCTTGACTATCTAGATCGATTAACAAATTTGATGATGTGTCATAAAGTAAATGATGCATGTGACTTAGCATTTGAAAATAATGACATAAATTTGAGTCTTTTACTTTCACAAGCAAGTGGAAGTTCTTCAACTAGACAATTATTACAACATCAATTATCTTGCTGGCATGAAGTTGAAGCTGATGAATTTATTGACGATAGAAGATTGAAAATATTGATGATGGTGAGTGGAATACCAGCAATGGAAGGCGCGAAAAAGACTACGCTAAATATTTTCGAAAATTTAAATTGGTTAAAGTGCTTGGCACTTCAAGTATGGTATGTTTCAACATTAGTAAATTCAGCAACTGATTCAATTTTGGCATATGAACAAAATTATCAAAATATCAATGCAAATGTCGCTCATCCAGTTCCACCATATTTTCAAGCAAAAGATGCAGCTAATTGCAAATATTATGATTTAAGATTTCATTTAATGAAACTTTTTAGTCAACGAAGTCATTCGCTCGAAGTTCTACTCAATCCAGCTAATTATTCCAAAGATTTAATGGATTATCGATTGTCTTTTTTGGTCCTTCAAGTACTCGAGACTTTAGGATATCGTCATATTAGTGAATCTTGCCGACTCAAAATTTATACTTCAGTAGCAGAGCAATTAGAAACAAATGGTCTTTGGGAATGGTCAATTTGGGTTATGCTTCATATTTCAAATCAAAATTATCGAGAAAGTGCTGTTCAAAAATTGCTCTATCGATATATAAAAATTGATGATGAACTCGATGATACTTATTCATTAAAGGAAAAATTCATTCAAGAAGAGTTACAAATTCCAGACAAATGGATTTTCTGGGTTAAAGCTGTACGTGCAAAGGCATTGAATAATCATCAAGTAGAATTAAAGTATTTGCTAAAGGCGCAACATTGGTCAGAAGCGCATGACGTTTTAATGACACATATAGCGCCAGATCTTTTCATAAATGATCAAACTGATTATTTGAAATCATTATTAAAACAATTTCAAGCAACAAATGAAATTCAACATTGGAAGACACAGGGAGAGATTTTGTTGAATTTTATTGAATTAAATGAGAATGTAAGTTAATTTAATTAATTTAAAATGCTTATATTTAATTGATTTTTCTTTTTTTACAGTTTTCATCATTAAATAATGCAGAGAATGTCGATGCAGATCTATTTTTGCAACAATTAAGTCCACTTCTCTCAGATTTATGCTCTAATATAAAATTATTCCCATGTCCAACATCAAAGCATCGTCTTTGTCAATGCGAGATTGCAAAACAACTTGCATTCATCATTAGAAACTTCTATGCATCATCAAATGCCTATGGAAATCAAGCATTCAATATGATTAGAACAGCATTGGATAAGTTACCTCTTCCACAAGAGTATGCTCAGTCTGAACTGCCATATGTTCTTACAACATTTTTGTTAGAACGATTAAATACAAATTAAGGATTGTTTGTTGTTTCTTTAACTCATTTCATTAGAATTTCAAGCGCTTATTTTTTTCAAATTTTAAATATTTTTAGAATCAAATAATTTTTGGTAAAAAAAGATGAATGAATATAAATAAAGTTTTCAAATTAAAATTTCATACACTCTGACTCTTATTTAACAAAACGTGAAAATTCTCCGTAAACATCTTAAATGTAACATTGAAACAAACAACAAGTTTGCTTCGAGAAAGCATAGTTGTTAATTTTCTTGACGAAAAATATTTTTACATCACGCAACAGCAGTCAGTGTTAAATCTTAAGTCGTCTGAATCAGTTCGTCTTTTCTTCAGTTTTTGGAATATAATAGAAACATTTCAAAGTCACACGGAATATAAATTTTTTTAATGATGGACAAAGTAAGTGTAACTAAAATAAATTTCACTTTTTTTCTCAAATTCCACGAACAAAGAGAGTTAAAATTTTATACTTTATGCAAGAATTTTTATTACAACATGATCTTAAAACCGGAACTTTTTCATTGATAATATTTCCTATAATAAATTAAACAATGCGAAATGAATAAAACAGGTTTACTTAGTTAACACACAAGAGAATCAGTAGAGCATGTAAAGAAAATCTTTTCGTGACCAGCATCATTTAAACACATAAAAAAACAATAAGTTGAGGAAGGTCTTGAAGTTGATCTTCTCTAAAGTATATTTTGTTGCACAGTTAAATGAAATTTCATGATACCTGAAAACCTTTGCTGAATTTTAAACTTTTATGAACTAAATTTTATGAGCAAATAATATTTGCGGTTACTTATTGTTGGAGTCATGCATTGAAGGTTTATTTTCTATTTTATGATGTTACAAACTAATGTGTAATTAAATTTTGTTGGATTTTATAAAATATGGTTACAACCAGGGTTAAAAATCCTTAAATCAGTTAACAGATTTTCTTGTGACAGAATAGATTCTGTAAAAATCTGTGACTGATTCTGTTAACAGATTTCAGTTTTTTTAACCCTGCTTACTACGATAACTCATTATAAAAGCAATTAGAGAATCTTAAGTTGACAATCTGCCAACTTTGAGGTGTCTATTAGTGGAAGAGTATCTGACTGTAAGTCAATAAATGCGAATTTGATTCCCGCTCGGACTAAGACATGTCAAAGTCCTTTTTCTGCTCGGTTTCCTGCAAATACACACTTTGCTTAAATATTGTAACAAATTTGTATTCACAAGTTTAGTTTTCACCTTTATATATGCATGCCATTAACATTTATAAATTACAACATGCACTAAATAAAAATTTTTATATCTTATTCATAGCATTACACCAAAAGTTTAACTCCGATTGATAACTACAAATTTCAACTTTGCAATGAATTGGAAGCAATAGCAAAAGAAGAACTGAGAGAAACAAAAGAAATGAGAGAGCATGCTGTTAAAGCAATGCGTGAATGGATAATGAAAAATGATAGAATTTTGTTCACACGCATGGATGCCAAATATTTGCTAAGATTTTTGAGATTTCGAAAATTTAGTTTACCAATGGCTATGGAAGCATTAGAAAGATATTTAGTAATAAAACAAGGAGGATATGGAAGAGGATGGCTTGATAATCTCAACTACGATAAACCATCGATTTTAAAATTAATTGACAGTGGATTTGTGTTTTTCTTGCCTCAACGTGACTTTATGGGAAGAAAAGTAATTTTCTATCGTCCTGGCGTTTCTGATCCAAAATCACCTACCGTTGGCTATGATATTCTTACTTTGGTATCTTTAGTTTATGAATTAGTTCTAGAAGATGAAGAAAATCAAATTCGTGGAGTGATACATTTAGCTGATGCAAAAAATATTCGTATGCCTCATTTCACAGTGTTTTCACCTCAATATAGTTTTAGAGTTGGAAAAAATACAGAGGTGTGTGTACAGATAACATTGAATATTTTTGAATAGGATTTTAATTTAATTAATTTTTATTCAGAAAACTCTAGCAATGCGTCATAAAGCGTTTCACGTTGTTAACGTTCATAAATCTATAAATTTCATTAGCGATTTTATTTTGTCACACATGGGTGAGAAGTTGAGGAAAAGAGCACACCTATATTCAAGTTTTGATGATTTCAAAGCAGTCGAAAGAGAAAATTTGCCAAAAGAATATGGCGGAATTGTTCCTATGCGAACAATGATTGGTAAGTTGCACCTTAAACTTTATGTCATTTGTTTAGTTTAATTTCCTTTTGTTCATCACAGATTCATTTAAAAAAGAACTTGAAGATAGTCACAAACTTCATATGCTTTTAAATCAAACACGAGTTTATGTCGATAAATATCCAAAGGCAGTGCTTGAGGGTTCCGTTAAATCGCTTAAATATTTATTAAACTCATCTGAAATACACGAAAAATTCAAAAATCAAGATATTTATGGCTTACAAGGATCATTTAGAAAACTAGAAATCGATTAAATCATGAATATTTAATCTTAATGTAAAAAAATAGAAGCCATCAATGACATGTGATAGAGATGATAGAAAAAATCTTTTTTAAGTTAAATTTTTTTATTAAGCTTTATTACTTAATTCATTTTCATCTATATGAGGATTTTCAAATCACTCTATTTTTTTATAATCATCTCAAAAAAGAATTTTTTAAAATTTGAATACAAACTCAATTGCGGTTTACATTAACTTATCATTAAATTATAAGATAAGAAGAAATTTTATAGAAGAAAAAGTCAAATAAATTTAAGCATAAAAGAAATATGTATCAGAAAAGGTTTAAATTTAATCTTAAATTTTATAGTTTTTATGAATAGAAACAGTGATGAAGAATCTATGTTCATTTAACTTATTCTTCTTTATTGTTGTAAATTTAATGATTGAAATTGATCTGATGAAAGTTCTGTCACCATTAGATTCCCATCTGGCAGCATTAACACGACTTTTCTTGTTCCACCTGTTGAATAAATAATCCTAAGTTGTTAGCAAAATTCTTAGCAATAATTAATTGACATATTTACCAGGTGATGGTTCATCAGCTTGCACAATTTCAGCTGTAATTTGTCCGTCTTGTGAATCACCACTATCTCCACCAACTGCTACAGATAATGGTTGAGTTGCAGAACTTTCTTCACCTGCAGACGTTTGTGATCCATCATCTCCTTCTTTAGCGAAAAATTCTTCTTGCACTTGCTCGCCACTTGCAATAACTTGCTCTCCTTCTCCTACAGCCTCAGCATCAGCTTCTGTGACATCCGCAGTTTGAATTCCGGGCAACCCAGCTAACAGATCTTGATCTGCTGGTAAAAGTACACATGTTTGCTCGCCTTCTGCATTTGTCGATACTAAAATCGTTTCACCCTTTGAATTTTTTCCTGCTACTTGATACATCGTTCCATCATCTCCAGTAATGAAAATTGGAGTACCATCTTCATTCGAGAGCAATTGTGTAATTTGATGTTGATCTGCATCACCTTCTTGTGCTTCTTCTGTATGTTCAGTCTCACCTTCTGCTTGTCCTAAAACTTTTCCTGTTATTGGACATAAAGTTAACGGCAATGGTGGACTCGATGATTCAGTTTCAATCGGTGGTAAATCTTTAGGGAACGGATCTTGAATTCCATCATCATCATCTTCTTGATCAGCTGTTGCATTTTTCTTAACAATTCGAGTACCTGGTGTGCCAACACTTGATTTTCTTACAATTTGTTGCCCAGGACGTCTTACTGCTGCCGTTGCAGAGCTAACAACTTGCTTTGTGACTTGTTGAGTTGGAGTTCGTTGAGCAATTGCCTGTTGACCTTTATTTGCTGGAGATCGCGAAATAATCTTTTGTGCTAAAGCCTTCTGTTGGCTTTGAACAGATTGAACTGTTCTAACTACAGTTCCTGTTGAAGGACTTGATTTTAAACCACTGGGTGATGGCTTAGGAACAACGCGAGATAATAGTGGACTGCTCTTTACGCCAGTAATATTTGATTGATTTTGTGCAACACGAACAATTCCACTTTGAATTTGATCTTTCTTTTCAACAATTCGCACTTGTCCTTCACCTGGCTTTTTTGCAACAACAGTTGATTGTGGCGATGCTTTTTTAAATACACCACTCATTTGCTTTTGACCAGCAATAATAACATCAGGTGATTTCGACCCTACCACTTTACGAACAACAGTCGCTCCAATTTGAGTAATGTCAGAGCCTCCAGCCTTATTTATAATACGGACATTGCCATTTTGTCCATCTGTCCTTATTTTTTTCACTGAAGTTTGTCCTAATTGTTGAGCCATTTTCTTCTTCTCCCAACTAGATTCAAGTTCATAGTCTTCATCATCAACATCGTCACCATCAATTTCTTCGTCATATTCATCATCTTCTTCCAATTTTCTCTTTCCTGCTGATACTTCTGCACTGTCATCATGATGCTTATTACCTCCAGTCCATTGTTTTACTTGATTAATGGCTTTTTGCTTTGATGATCGTTCTGGACGATTAGATGTCGGCGTTGCCACGGTTGGAGTAGTCACTGGGGTAGAAGCTGCAGTTGGTTGCTGTCCTTGTTGTTGTTGTGATAACTGTGATTTGGCTCGCATTTCCTTTTGCTTAGCAAGCAAAACTTCAAAATTTTCAATAAGATCCTTGCAAGTTTCGAGATGTGATGCTGGTTCCCAAGTTTGTGGTTTCGTTTCCCATTTGACAAGATATTCATTTTCACGTTTACGTGGATTCATTCTTTTAGCCATAATCTTGTCAATTGCTGCTTTTTCAAGAGCTCCCGATACTGGATCAGTACGATTAATTAATCGTTGACTGTTTTGAAATAAATTGATTAATAATTGTCAATTTAAAATATGAATTAAAAACTTACGCTTTAGGAGAAATTACAATTTTTTCTTGAAGCGAACCATCATCAGCACGGCGAATAACTTTTTGCTCAGTTACAATTACATTTTGATTCGATCTCACTGGAGTACTGACAGCAGCAGGCAAAACTTTTCGAACAAGTTGACCACCAGTAGCAGGTGAAGGTCTAACAGCAGCATTCAAAGGCTTTTCGGGAGTCAATGTTTTAGTTATTTTTACAGGTGTCTCTTGTAAAGTTCCATTTCCAAACTTTTCAAATGATTGAATAGTACCGCCAGCAACAAGCCATGAATGTCGAATACTCTCATCAAGTGCTAACCATTGCTGATAAAGCTTCCAAGGATTTTCACCCGCATTTTCTTGATTTTGATGAAATTGTGTTTGCTTCCACAATAAATATGCCCACATTTTGGGACGAGTCTCTCTCTGCAAGATTCAAAACAGTTAGAAATCATGATAATTATGTTTTAAGAAAGAAATGTTTATACTCACGCAATCTTTGAATGCTGTCGATTTTTTACAATTGTTTATTTTATGCTCTTTGAAGAGATCAATAAAGTGAAAGACACTGTGACATTTGCCACAAACTAGAATGTCCGACTGAGCCATCTCCTTTTGCGCTTCTGTAAGTTTTTGTAAACAATAAAATGAAGAATTATTTGATTTGTTTTTAGAATTGGCTTGGCTTTTTTCAACACTAAATTTTACTTACTTGCGATCAAGTCTGGGTTTTTGCCTATCTCTGACGGTTCAATCTTCTTCATCATGCTAAAATATCACAAATATTTCATTATTTATTAAATTTAGATGAATATTCGTCAAAGTTTTTGAAAAATCTCGTTAAAGCGTCTCTTTTTCTCGCGCGTATTTTCCGAATTATTCGAATTACAATTAATTTTCAAAATTTCTTACCTCTATTAAATCCTAATTCAAAGATTTAGTTTTCAAGTGTCGGTTTGCAATATTTATAAATTCAAAATATTTTTTTTGAACGCGACTAATTCGCAAAAAAGATAATTTCAATTTCAATTGAAAAGAACGCGAAATAAAAACTTTAGTTCTAAAAACTTTTAAAGCGTCGCTGCAAAAATTTTGAATCAAATAAATAACCGTTAAAAAGTTTCCGTTAAAATTATACATAAATTTACTTTTAATTATTTCTTTCTAAATCTGAAAGATTAAGAAGTTAAAAGAAAGAATAATTTTTAAAGTTAAATATTCTTATTAAATTTTTATTTCCGATCGATCATTTTCAAACTTGAAAATAATATATAATTATAAACAGTACAAACTTAAAATAGTACTCATTTCAAATGTTTTGTCAACATGAATGGAAGGAAAAATTGCATGATAGCAAACATAAATAAAAAGTAGAGCTTCCTTTTTCGACCTAACGTGTGATCAATTTGTTGATGTTGATTATATGGATTATAAGTTGGTGCTTGTGCAGCACTCTGATAGCCACTTTCACTCAATACCTTTGCTTTTAATGTTCTCAACTGAAAATAGGTTCTTCAATAATTTGTTTTTGATTTTTATATAAGTTTACTTACTAAAAAGAAAGCGAGTGTTGAACCACAATATAAAAGAGCAATCCAATAGCCTGTTGTAGAAAAAAGTATGCTAGCACACAGAATTGCAACAATACTTGCATATTTATATCCAGAGAAAGCAACAAGATCTAATGTACGAAGAGTCGTTTGAATGTTTGTTACATAGAGTGTAATTGTATAAATGATTAATTCAAAAATATTGTATGCTAATGCACTGGAAGCTTGAATTCCTAATTGCTCTGGTGAAAATCTCTCTTGTAAGCCGAGAATGAATCCAGCAATTACAATGTAAGTAATATATCCCATAACCGGTATATATAAATCTGGTGCATTTAAATCATATCGAGGCTGAACGGCATTTTCTTGGTCGAATTTCAATGACCAATCCTTATGTGCAAAAGGAAAGAAGAGCAGCCTCAATTTGTTCATGACATATCTATTATCTACTGCAAAATAATATTTGAGTTTTGTCACTGAAACATATTTTTCGAGTTCCTTATTAACAAGTTCTTTGCCTTGATCAGCAAGCTTTTGTCCATATTGCATTGCCATATCTTGTACCATTGGTTGTTGAAACATTGCAAATCCTATTTGATTTTGATTGAATGGAGGTACATTTTGCTGTGATTGATCATATGGTTGTTGAGGAGAATATGGATTATTGAAATTATTGGGTGTTGGTACATTTCCAAATTGCTGAGGACTCGTGTTTGGAGTATAATAATTTGGCGATTGCATGTTGTTAGGATTTAAGTTTTGCGGCTGTTGCTGCTGTGCATAAGGCGATGGCATTTGATTAAATTGATTAGGAACCTGTGAAGGAGCAGTTCCACCTAAAGCATTGACATCACTCACTCGTTTTACTTTCTTTCCTAGTCCGGCTAAAAATAAATATTATTGAAAGAATTTTAAAAAGAAAGAAGAATCCAGTTGATAAATCAAAACAAGATCTTATTTCTTTTTTGAAGAGTACTAAATTGTGGCAAATTACCAAATTTACGAAATTTTTGCAATAATATGTTACTTACATGAACGAGTTCCTTGATTTAGATTCATCCTCACTGTAAACTTTTTGTTTTATGATAAAATCTCTATAACACAAAAGTATATCAGCTAATAAATAAAATTTTCTTAATTTGATGATTTGTCCAAAGAGAATTTTTATAAATAAAGAAATTTAAATTCAAATATTTTTATACGTTACATTTAATTTCACTGGAAATTTTCAACTGTCGTGACACGTGCATATGTAATTTTTAAAGAAATTTATTTTATTTAGTAATTTAGTTGGTAACTGAACATTGAAGGTTCTATGATCACATAGTTGGAATCGAATTAAAAAAAATTTCTTTTCATCTTTTATCAATACCCGCTGTTTTGTTCTATTTATCCATTTGATACATTATTCTCTGCATTTTGTCTTCAGTTTTGGAAGGATTAATAATTATTCTTCACTATATAAAATTGACGGAAAAATTATTTCATAAAAAGATATATTCATCAAATCTAACATATGCACAATTATTTCATTGATAACTGCACTTACATCTTTTATTTATAATGGTAAAACTAATATTTTATTATAACCGATTAAAACATCAACAAAGATCAAGGATTAATGCCTATAACCGTAAATAAAATCCCAAGTTCTTATTATTCATGGTAAAACTAAATCTCAAATTTAAAAAATTTTAAATATTTATTCTCAGGTGGAAATAGAGTACTTAAAGATTTTCTGATGTAAGCAAGTATTGAAATGCTCGTGCTATGAGCAAATTGAAAATAGATAAAATTTTCTAGTACTTCTTCAAGTGGAAGAACTGACTATGTTGGTTCTATTTTACGGATTCTTCATATCTATTAAATCAATGAAGGAGAAAATAGAAATAAAAGGTAGCATGGGATAGATCAGATAAGAATTTTTTTGTTTCAGCATGCGTGATTTCACAATATATCATCTGTGAACATCAAAAATTTAGTTCAATTTTTTATGTTTCTATTTTTACTCAGAAACCAATCACTATTGTTGTATAATTGTTCTAGCAATAAATTGATAAAATCAAAAATAAGCTACGATTAAATATTAATCGTTTGTCATT
>JACWBX010003867.1:108463-119099 GCA_014622435.1 Polypedilum pembai
TTATTCATTTTTGTATGGAAAAATGAATAAGAAGAAGAAAATTATGCGCATACTTCTTCTTCTTATCTGCATAATTCCGAACCCTACAAAAATTTAGTTCAATTTTTTGTTTCTATTTTTACTCAGAAACCAATCACTATTGTTGCATAATTGTTCTAGCAATAAATTGATAAAATCAAAATAAAGCTACGATTAAATATTAATCGTTTGTCATTACCGAATAATGATTGAATGTCACGGTTGTTTGCATTTGTTGTCCTCCAACACATGTAATGTATATCACACTACCTAATTTTTCTTCACTCATAAAAGTTTTTCTTATCAGTATAAAACAATTATTTATCAATTGTAGGTAATTGTGAGCAATTTTTAGTAGTGAACCAGCTGTAGTCAACGATGGTTGTCAAAAGTTTTCCTAAGCTTAAGACATGTGGATTTACACATGATAATCCTGAGGTGTTTGCTATGTCGCAATGGCAAAAGAAACCAAAAAGTGTCATCTATCTCATGTATAGATGGATTTTTGCAATATTCTTCATTTTTGTGCTGTGCTATTCAATGATTTCTTCAGTTGAGGATCAAACGATAAATTACTGGTTCATTTATCTCACAAATATCGGTCTTTTAATATGTACAATATATTCAGTATATGCTGCATTTTTTGTGTCTTTCAATCACTTTGGATTTATAAGCTTAGAGTCAAATTCATTCAGTTATAAAGTGTTTTGGTTGTTATCAAATATCTCGATTGTACTTGCCTTCTTGATATCAATTGTATATTGGGCTACACTTTATGATTGGAGTAAAGGTAATAATTTTATAGGAATTGATTAATTTATCATTTATTTAATTATTGGACATTTTCAGGTGTATTGACAGTATTAGATTTTCTAGTTCATGGCATGAACAGTATAGCTATGTTGATTGACTTATTTATTGTGTTACATCCGATGTATTTTTTGCATGTAATTTATTCAATTGGTATTGGATTATTATATTTGATATTCAGCGTGATATATTATTTTGCTGGTGGAACTGATGCAAAGGGTAATAATTACATCTATTCGATTCTTAATTGGAATAATGCAGGACAAACAACAGGAATAGTTTTTGGTGTCGCCGCACTTGCAATTATTTTGCATTGTTTTGCATGTGTGCTTCATTTTGGTCGTGTTAAATTACATAGAGCTGCAACAAAGAGTAGACGACATACATTCGAAATTAATAAACCTAATGTTTGAAAAAATTTGCAATACTGAATAAAAATAACGGTTTTTTATTTTTTATTTTTAAAATAATATTTAAAGTCTTCACACTAAGATCAACTGCCGGCTGACTCATTTTTGAAAATTGTAATTTTCTCTCTGTGCAACACGAACAAATTGTTTTTCGATTTAATTCATTTCATTCGCGAAATTAAATAAAAGAAGATGGCTAGTGGTGTTGAAGGTAAGCTTGTGAATATTTTGCGCATATTAGTTTATATATTTTAACAGAATTATCAGAATAAATTCTAATCGCATTTTTGTTTTTTGCAAATTCTTTTTTCTTCCGCCCTAAAAAATTTCGTGTTCGACTCATACAACAATGAAAAATTATACACACAGTAAATGATAAATGCAAAATTATCTTTGAAGAGATTAAGAAGGACAAGAAACATCGCTATGTAATTTTCAATATTGTAGACGAGAAACAAATTGATGTAGAAGTAATTGGTGAGCGTGATGCTGAATACGAATCATTTTTGGAAGATTTGCAAAAGGGCGGCACTGGCGAATGCCGCTATGGACTTTTTGATTTTGAGTATATGCATCAACATCAAGGTACTACTGAGTCATCGAAGAAACAAAAGCTATTTCTTCTGTTGTGGTGCCCAGATACAGCAAAAATCAAGATGAAGATGCTTTACGCTTCATCATTCGACGCACTCAAAAAATCATTGGTTGGTGTGCAAAAATACATTCAGGCTTCAGATTTGTCGGAAGCATCAAAGGAATCAGTAGAAGAGAAATTGCGCGCAACTGATCGCGTCTAAATTCCATATTTTCATTAATATGATAATAATAATGAGAGAGGATTGATTGATTGATTTTCAAGCTTTTTCTTCCTACTAAAATATATTACTACATACATACTAACTTACTCGCTATACATATATTATTCCAAAAAAAACCATTTGAAATTTTTCCTTCACGTGAAACCGAGTTATCAGTATCAACAATTGAGCATGTGGATAATATACATCGTTAGATGTTGTTTCCATTTGAGCCAATTCATTATTTTGTATTTAATCCCTGAAAAGGAGCGACTTGAATTTTTTTAATTCTTTTTCCATTTAATAAAAAAATCATGCATTTTGATTCATAAAACATGTTTTCTTTTTATTTTTGAGGCATTTGTGTGTATTATTATGGTATATGATTCATAAATTAATAATAGCTCTTATAATAGTAGAATGAGTGTGATGGACGAAATTAAAGTGATGCAATACATGTGTGTGAATGTAAGTAATACAAAAGAAGTTATTTCAGTTTCCTCTTCAACTCTTCTTTAAAGGCAACAAATTGTGGATCATTTTCAAGTCGAATTGCAGATTCTCTCATCAAATCATGGAAGAAGTCATCAGTTGTTTTATTTTCAATAGCTTGTGTCAAACGTTCTTCCTAGAAATTGTGAAATCTTAAAAATAGTTTTAAAAAAATTACATTTCGAAAACTTACCCATGCTTCAGTGTAGCAGACATCATTAATTTCGTCAAAATCATCAGTTATACTTCTTTTCCCATTTAAAACTTCTTCTGACACTTCAAAACAATGAACAATTTTTTGAGCGGGACTTTGAAAATGTGACTTGCCCTGACGAAATTTGAGGAACTTATTGAGTATTGCTCTTGATTCTTCATCTCGTAATAGCTCTTCACCATTTGCTTTAAGTGCATATTCAATATTTTTGCGCTTAAACCATGATTCGCAAACACCACAGAAACATTTTATTAAATCTTGAATAGGATTTCTTTGAGAAGATGATGCTGTCTGAGGAACTGATGAAAAGCTACGTTCTGCTTCGAGAAACGATTTTGTTGATTCAATATCTCTATCTTTGCTCTAAAAAAATAATATTTCCTTTTAAAGTAATGTTTTTATAAAAACTCAACTGTCTCTTTTGTTGAACATTACCATTTTTGTACTTGTACTTTAGTTAACGTGTATATTGATTAATTATTTCATTTTTGATAAGAAAAAGATAAGAACTAAAAACTTATCAACATAAACATTATCATTTTCACTTTTCACCTGTGAAATTAAAAATCTTTTATGAATTATACAAGTATTCGTTTTAATAGATTGCAAATTCAATAATTGAACGAGCGGTATATTTTTTTTTTCAAATTTTTATTGCAGAAAGCAGCTGCTTTAATTGCATAAATAGTTAATGATTCCTTTCTTTTTCTATATAATATATTTAATATAAATATAATTTAAAACTAATAAAATAAATGTGAGAAGAAGAATGTGTTAATGGACGAAATGAAGTGATGCGTGCATGAATATGATGTACAATGTATTACAAATTACTTAAGTTTGTTTTTTAATTCTTCTTTGAAGGCAACATACAGTGGATCATTTTCTAGTCGTATTCCTGATTCTCTCATTAAGTCGTCAAAAAAACTGTTAGTTGTGCCATCTTCAATAGCTTGCGTCAAACGATCTTCCTATACAATTTGATATCTTTCAAAGTTAGATTTCTATGTAAAACAATGATTACTCACCCAATCTTCATTATAACAGAGATCATCAATATCAGCTCGATATTCTTCTACATCTTTGATTCCATTAAGAATTTCTTCTGATAACTCAAAGCATTCGACTATTTTCTGTGCGTCTAAGAGGTTTTTCGTAGTTTGACGAAATTTGAGAAATTTCTTGAGAATTTCTCTTGATTCTGGATCTCGCAATATTTCGTCTCCATTACTTTTTAGTGCATAAATAATGCTTTTTCGTTTAAACCACGATTCGCAAGCTCCACAAAAGCACTTTATGAGTTCTTCAATAGGACTTGTTCGACCGGAAGCTGCAACTGAAGTACTTGCTGATGATCTATTTAAAATATAATATTTTAATTGTCTTCTATTAAATAAATCAATTAAATATACCCTCTTTCTGAGTCTAGCAGTAATCTTGATGCTTCCACATCTCTATCCTTTTTGTTTGAACGATTAAAATTCTGAAAACTTTGTTTTTCATATTTTTATTAACTTTAAATTATTCTTTACTCACCATTATTACAATATTTATTAAAATAAACGAGTATTTGTTAGAATGTCATGATCTATAAAACAGATCTAAAGTGTTAATTTATGAAATAAATATTTTTTCTTAGAAATTTTTTTTTGCGAAATCGTTTGTACTATTGTCTTCCTTCAAAAACTTATTCTTCTTTTTCTTTGTAAAAAATGGATTCAAAACAAAAACTTACAGATGAAGAAAGATTAAAATTAGCAGAAAAATTGGATAAAGATCTTGATGATTTTATCAATTCTTTTGAAAAGAAACGATATACTGATGGATGGCCTGAAGACAAATGGCGTGAGGTGGGTTTATTGATTTACAATAAAATTTTGTAAATTCACATGTTTTTTGTGCAATAATTTTATAGGAAATTGATAAACATCCATTTTTCATGAAGAAAGCTCCTGAGCCAGGAGAAGATGTGCATCCAATGCTTGAGGGACTTCAACAGTTGAAATTTGACCCCGAAGAAAACACACCTGAAGAGCTGGCTGAGAAATATAAAGAAGATGGAAATTATTGGATGAAACATAAAAAGTATAGAATTGCAATCATGAACTATACTGAAGGTTTAGGACAAAAACTTGACAACAATGAAATGATAGCAACATTATTCAATAATCGTTCAGCGGCTCACTTCTTTCTTCAGAATTATCGATCTGCAATTTTAGATGCACAACTAGCGATAAAACATAAAGAAGATTACACAAAAGCTAAAATCAGACTTCTCAAGTGTAATATGGAACTCAAAAAGTATGATGAAGTGTGTAAACTTGCAGAAGAATATCTTACATCAGATCCAACTAATAAAGAAATTCTTGATATACATAAACTTGCAATGACTAAAAAAGCAGAGAAACAACGAAACGAGCGAAAAAGCCAAATGCAAGAGAAGAAAAAGAGACAAGAATTTCAAAAGCTTGTACAAGCACTTATTCAACGTAAAGCAAAGTTCGAAGAAGTAAGAGATTCAAATAATTTGAGTTCATTGCTTTCTCCAGAAATCCTTAAACCTAAAATTGAACCACTCGAAAACAGTCCAGTCTCAATAGACAATCATGGTGTAATTTATTGGCCAATTGTTTTCTGCTATCCTGAATTCCAATTAACAGATATTCAACAACAAGTGCACGAAATGGAAACTATACATGAATGTTTAGAAGATATGTTTGCTTTAGATCAAGAATCACCTCATAATTATAAAAATCCAGATATCATGAATGTTTACTTTGAGAATAGATTGACTGGCAAGATTCATAAAGCAGATACTCAAAAGCCCATAAAAGATTTAATTAGTGATGAAAATTTTATCATTCATAGCGGATATTTGACGTTTTATGTTATACCACAAGACAGCAAAGCTGAAATTGAATTTCTTAATCAAAAAAGAAAACCAATTATGCCGGAATAAATTTATGAAATTAAAATATATTTTTTATGCGAATCATTGTTACTCAGTTTTAACCGTCTTATTTTGAAGTTTAGATTTTTTGCGCCATTCAAGCCATTCTGCAAGTGTCTTGTCATTTGTCGGATCACCTTTTGTCTCAAGCATTTGATAATAGGCTTCCCTTAAAATTTTAAAAGCGAGAATATTGTGGTATGGAAGTTGTGTTACAGGATCAAAATATTTTGCGGGTAGTTTTGTGATGGGACATGTTTGACTTCTTTTAGGTTTTTTCTGTGGAGCTGGAAAGACTGAATCAAATGCCTTGTTATTGATATCGTTTATAAATGAAATGAATGTCCTTTCGCAACGATTTTTTTCAGCAGTTTTAGCTGCATCACTTGCAGCCATACGTGAACGTCTTGTCGTTCTCTTTATTTCATCTAACTCTTCTGTAGTCCCTTCCCAATTTTTATGTTCGTCCTTAACTACTGGCATTGAGACTGAATGATAACGAATGATAGGCCCTGTATAAGTGGTTGATTTTGTCGGACGAACCTTCTTCTTTTCCAATTCCATTCTTTTAAATTTCTCAAGTGACTTTATATTTTCTTTTTCAGTTTGAGCTGCTTCCTCCAACAATTCTTCTTGTGTTGGCATTCTTTCATCGACTCTGACAACTTTAGGCTTTAATTTTTCCGCTTCATGTCTGATTTTCATACGATGCTGAGTAGCTGCAGATTTTGCTGCAGTTGATTTGCGAAGTGATTTTTTGCATTCTCGTTTATCTGGAGATTTTATAGTAATTCTCTCTTTTTTCTTTTTAGGTGAAGCAGTTGCAGGTGCTGTTTTCTTTGCTATTTGTTGCTTAGTCGGTTCTTTATAACTTCTAGTAACTACCTTTTTTCGCTTTCGCTTTGGCTCATCTGCTTCATGATCCGAAACTGGCTCATCGTTTTCATCAATAGAAAAATCAGAATCAACAATATCCTTATCATCTTCATTTCCTCTATTAAATAAAATATAATATAAAATATGAAACAAAATAATTGAAATAAAATCAACTTACAAATAATCTTCATCCGCTTTTTCTTCACTAAATCCACCATATTGAGTTTTGTAGAAGTCATCCTCTTCTTCTTCCTCATTCAAAAGTCTTGCATAGCGATTTCCCGCATTATTTCGTCTCTCACGGCTAGCCGCCATATCAAAATATTAAATTATTTAAAAATTAACTTTAAAAATGAAATTGTTTATGAAGGGGGATACTTTCACCTAAATAACGTGAATTTAGAAAGTAAAAAAATTTCACAACATTTGTAGCGCCCTATTGAAAAAATATCCGCCATATTACTTTCACATTTTTATTGCGTGTAAAAAAATTTAGAAGAATAAAATTTTAGTGAGTTTAACTTGCAAATTAGCATTCAAAAATACATCAAAAGTGTAGTTAAGCATCTATATTGTGTAAGTAAATCGTCGCTTAAAGGTTTTGATCAATATTTATTGACCAATTTTTGAATTGAATTTTCTTCGACTACACAAAAACGATAAACAATGAGTCACACTAAAAATCGCCGTGCTGCATCTCTAAAATCAATTGAAGATGATGAAGTAAGCTACTCAGGTTCAAATGGAACATATTTCGATTCTGATGATGATACAGAATACAAGCCAACAATTAAACGTTTTAAAAACGTTTGCGATGGTAAGAAAAATGATTCTGGTCCAAAGACAATTCAACGAAAGCCAACACGAATTCCGGACTCAAAAGTCACCAACCGCAATGCCTTGCTTGCTCGTGAAAATCGTAAGAGAAAGAAGGAAATGATGGAAACTCTGGAACAAGCTTGCACTGAATTAGAAACAGAAAATAAACGTTTGCTCAAAATGATGAAATTCAAAGACGCAAGAGAAAAGAAGCTGTTGAAAGAAATTCAGTACTTGAAATCTGTTATTTTTAATCGTACAGAAATCGTTTCTGTTTTGAAATCACTTCCACAGTTTTCTACATCAACAAAACAAGATGTACCTAAAGCAAAGAGAACTACAGACAAGATAAAAATTGAAGAAGAGGAAAATTCAAATGGTTTCATATCAAAAGCATCATCGGAAACGCTATCATGTAGCGACGACATTGAAAATGGTAGTAAAAATTGCCAAGATCCTTTCTTGCCCGCAATTATTGATGAATTTTTATTCTCAGATATGCATCTTGACGTTGCCACTGAATGGGATGAAATTTTAGAAAATCCCTTTTCGTCAGCAACAAATTTTACAGACATTCCTAAACTCGATGACGGGATGGGAATTTTGTCACCAGCATCATCGCCATTATCTGACATCTCAACGGAACACAACTACTCAAATTTAGATGAAGAAGAGCATCTACTTGAACAAACAGACGAAAGCGATAGTCCAGGAGTGTGCATTCATGTCAGACGAGGAAAGGTGTCACTCGAGTTCTGTTCGGTATGTCATTATAATGCAACAAATGCATGGGTTGATAACATCAACTAAAATTTAGGAAAATATTTATATCTGTTACAACTTCACTTTTAACACACTTATTTTGTTATTGAAATCTCTATGATTTAGTCATTTAGTCATATGAAGCATACAAAAATAACAATCCTTTGAATTAAAGTAATTTTAAGTTTTCTTAAGTCTCTCCTTATAGTAAATTATTGTAAGAATTAAATAACTGTCATTCATCTGTGCTAGTTAATTCTACGAATACTTTTAGGCCAAATGAGTTGGATGGAGCAAAATAATGTCAGCTAAAAGCTGAGGTGGGAAATACAAACGAGTGATTAAGAAATCTGTGCTTCAGGAATGCAAGAATCGTGAGAGAGACAGCACCGTGTTTGAATTAAAATTAAAAATGTAGGTGTCGAATTAGTAATTTTAGAATTTTTTATCTAGTAATCTTCCTGAAGCTATGAATTCTTAGTTGATGCCTAAACATTTAGTATTTAATGAATTTTGATATGATTACAGCCAGTCCAGGCCACTAAGACTTGGTGATGAGCTTTGAAGCTCTCAATGATATGTTGAAAGAAGAAGAATGCAGGATTAAGTATACAAGTCGTATCGGTCCATGGCAATCAAAATTGGTTAAGCAACATGAACAAATAGTATGATTTGTGTATACAAACACATCTCTTAATGTTCACGTTGGTTGACAAACTTTTGGTTTCGAATCCAATTTTTAAATATTTAGAACCTTTTGATATTATCTTTCTTCTTATACATATTATTTCAGCATCTTTTTATAGAAAAACATCGTCGTGAATTTAGAGTGATATGTATGAATTAACTAGCACAATATTGAATGAACAGTAGTGAAATAAAAATAAAAATGTTTTATGTATACCGCGATAAATAAAAGGAGGTAATTATATGAGTACTTGCTATTAATTTAAGAATAATGAAATAAAAACTACAAACGATTAAAATACCAAACTACTTAAAATTAAATTCAAAGTCTTGTTTTATTCATCATTTTACAGAAAATTTTAGTTATAACTGACAAAATTTTAAATTTGCCGGTAAAAATATTTTTGAGAGAAGACTGTAGTCGTTTTTTAAAAGCATTCATGAAAAATTTCAAAAGTGAATAAATTTTATTAAATCAAATAAAATAGTCGAAAAACAAGATGGATTTTACTACACTTATGCAGCAAGCGCAAAAGCTTGTGAATGAAACACAAAATAATGACGATTTACCGCGAGTTGAGCGCTCAATGCCGCAAATTTTGAAAGCAACAAATGAACTTCATAGTCGAGTTACATCTTCAAGTAGTGCTCAAGACGTGCAAGCGTAAGTTAAAAAAAAACATTATTATTTTATTAATAACTACAGTGTGATTATTTTGTTTAAGCTATATCCTATTGGGATCAAAAGGCATTGATGTGCCAAAGATTTCTAAAAATCTCGAAACTTTGAGCGCGAGAAAAACATTTGAGACATTAGATCCAGTTTATGATACAGATATTCATAGTTTTCTCAAAAATGAGAAGGAAAACGCCATTCTTTCTATTATTCAAGATGTTAATAAGAGTGTAAGTATTAATTTAAAGAATATTTAAATTACTTGATCAATAACCCAAAATTTCATAAATTGCAGTCATTTGAGAACGCTCAAGCACAAAAATGGGATCATATTCAAAATGAATGGAAATTAGAGAAACTTAAATTGATGAATGCACTTGTTGGTCCATCTCAAAACTGGATTGATTTTAGAAAAATGCCTGAACAAACTATTTTAAATGAGACATCTCAAGGAATTATAAAATCTTCTCTCAATTCGGTGCAAATGGCTTATGCAAGAGAAGTTGCAGAGTATAACCGTTATGACAAAGCACTGCGACCTTCATTGGTTGAAAAATTCACAGGTGTTGCACAATCGTTCAATGATAAGAAAATTGTTGAAATGTGGGAAATTATAAAATTCATGTCGAACGTTCGACCTATACCGAAAAATCAAGATCCAGCTAAACAAAGATTTCAAGCAGAATTTGTTGATCAAGCAAAGAAGTATCTCGAGAAGCATTTCAAAATTTTCATGCAAACAGTCATTTCAGAGCATTTAAAAGAAGCTCAACGAGGAGGCGAGGCAAGTAATTATAAACTTATTGAAGCATTTGTCAATCTCAAGTTTAGAAATCCAAATGAATTGATTGGATTGCAAGATAGAAGAGACAATTTTTGGCCATGGCCTATGGTTTATTATTCAATGAGATGTGGTGATAATAGATCAGCTCTAAAATGTCTTGAAACATATATTTCTGATCAAAAAGAACTCATTAATGCCTTTGAAGAAATTTTGAAGAATCCCGATGGAAAAATAAGCGCAAAAATCAAGTCACAAATCAAAATGCAGTACAAACAGCATAAAATTCGAATGAGTGATCCTTATAAACGAACTGTTTATGCAATTTTGGGTTCATGCAACGA
>JACWBX010003867.1:119119-136402 GCA_014622435.1 Polypedilum pembai
CTTCATAACAAAAATACATTTCAGATCGATTTCAAATCGATCAATCTGAATAGATCGGTGTAAAATAAATCGGTGTAAAAAATGCGATTTAAAATCGATCTAAATAGATCGATCTAAATTTTTTTGACAGATCGATCTATTTGAAATTGCGATTCGATTTACTTTTGCACCGATTTCGGGCCCTGCTTGATCAATAACCCAAAATTTCATAAATTGCAGTCATTTGAGAACGCTCAAGCACAAAAATGGGATCATATTCAAAATGAATGGAAATTAGAGAAACTTAAATTGATGAATGCACTTGTTGGTCCATCTCAAAACTGGATTGATTTTAGAAAAATGCCTGAACAAACTATTTTAAATGAGACATCTCAAGGAATTATAAAATCTTCTCTCAATTCGGTGCAAATGGCTTATGCAAGAGAAGTTGCAGAGTATAACCGTTATGACAAAGCACTGCGACCTTCATTGGTTGAAAAATTCACAGGTGTTGCACAATCGTTCAATGATAAGAAAATTGTTGAAATGTGGGAAATTATAAAATTCATGTCGAACGTTCGACCTATACCGAAAAATCAAGATCCAGCTAAACAAAGATTTCAAGCAGAATTTGTTGATCAAGCAAAGAAGTATCTCGAGAAGCATTTCAAAATTTTCATGCAAACAGTCATTTCAGAGCATTTAAAAGAAGCTCAACGAGGAGGCGAGGCAAGTAATTATAAACTTATTGAAGCATTTGTCAATCTCAAGTTTAGAAATCCAAATGAATTGATTGGATTGCAAGATAGAAGAGACAATTTTTGGCCATGGCCTATGGTTTATTATTCAATGAGATGTGGTGATAATAGATCAGCTCTAAAATGTCTTGAAACATATATTTCTGATCAAAAAGAACTCATTAATGCCTTTGAAGAAATTTTGAAGAATCCCGATGGAAAAATAAGCGCAAAAATCAAGTCACAAATCAAAATGCAGTACAAACAGCATAAAATTCGAATGAGTGATCCTTATAAACGAACTGTTTATGCAATTTTGGGTTCATGCAACGAACAATCAGAACTCACATCATCATTCGAAGATTATTTGTGGATGCAACTTTATTTAATTTCAAATGTTTCAACAGATAGTTCTGACAAATTAACATTGCCTGCTTTACAACGAATGATTTTAGAGCAATACGGCGAAAAATATTTCAAAGCAGATGAGCAACCACAACGATATTTCGAAGTATTAGCTCTCACTGGACAATTTGAGGCAGCAATCGAATTTCTTTCACGTTTCGAACGATTTAGAACGCATGCTGTTCATTTTGCTCTTGCATTGAATGAACTTCATTTGATTGTTGGACCAAGAAATATTCAAGAGCCATTAATTTCAGTTGATATTGAAGATCCTAAACCACTTCGTCGTTTAAATCTTGCGAGACTTGTTATGCTTTATGTAGAAAAGTTTGAAATAAGTGATCCAGCTGAAGCGCTTCAATATTACTATTTCTTACGACACTTTTCTGATCCTGATGGTAAAAATCTATTTCTCTCATGTGTTACTGATCTGGTTGTTGAAAATCTCAATTATGAATTGATTTTCGGAAAAATGCAGCCCAGTGGAATCAGATCACGTGGTCTTATTGATGAATTTGACAACACAATCAACGTTTCTGCTGCTTGCAATTCAATTGCTGATGAATTTGTTAAAAAAGGCTTATTCGAAGATGCCATTAAGATGTATGACTTAGCCGATAATCATGAGCAAACAATTCGATATATTATTACACTCTTATCGCAAGTCGTTCATCAACAAACAAAACCAGGTTCAGTAAAAGAAAGACTTCAGCAAATAACGATGGAAGTGAATGAACGATATCGATCAAAAGAAATATCATGCGATCCACAAGTTCTCAAAACTTTCAATATTTTGCGAAATTTAATGGACTTCTTCCAATGTTATCATGACAACAAACATGAAGAAGCATTAGGAATTTTGGTTCAAACAAAACTTGTACCATTAAGCATGAACGATTTAGACGTTTGTGTGCAGAATTTCAAAAAGTAAGATAAATTTTAAATTTTTTATTTCTAAATAATTTAATTTCTTTTTTCTACAGGACTGGAGGAGAAGTATGTAAAATTTTGCCAGATTTATTACTGTCGACAATGGAGATCATTTACAAAAAATATACAACATTGAAAAAAGATATGAATAAATTCAATGAAAGTGTTAGTGATGACAAATTGAAATTCCTTCGTGAGCAAGCAAAAGCAATCACTGTGATGGCAGCAACAGTTCCATATCGAATGCCAGGTGACACCAATGCTCGTCTTATTCAAACTGAAATTTTAATGCATTAAATTTGAAAAAATAAATAAATAAATAAGCACATGCTTTGATCATAAAGAGAGAGAGAAATCTCTCAATGTTCTTATAAGAGTAAACCAACATCATGTGTCTGTATTAGTTATTTTCTTCTCTTTTCTCTTTTTGTGGTTTTCAAGCAGACTGTAGTGAGATTTCAGCGCGATAGGTTCATATTTTTTTAACTCTCGTACTTGCTAATTTTGCTTTTTATACATATCATACCTAATTTATCTCAACGTTGTCCAAAGTTAACAGTTTAATTTAATAAATTAATAAATTTCACATATAAAAAGAGAAATAGTTTAATTACCGTTTTAATTGAGTATAAATAGAAAGAAATCCGATAAGACGAAAGGAAAGCAAAAAATAGCAACCTCAAAAAATAAGAAAATGGCAAATGGTTGTAACAAGCAGAGAAGAGGTAAAGGGAACAAATAAAAGAAGAGATAAAGAGTTAAAGAATGCTGCAAAAAAAATTAACATGACTATGCCAGAAACATACAATCAGTTCAAATAAACTCAACTTGCAAAATATAAATTTATATTTTTGAGCAGTGATAGATATGAGAGTGCGGTCAGTTAGTGAATAGCGTAGAAAGAGTGAAGAATGTGAAATTATAAATTTAGACAAAAAGAGAGGCCAAAAAGAAGAAGATAACGACAGATAAAACTATGAAAATAAATTAATTGTCAAGTGGACATAAATTAATGAATATTTTTTAACCTAGTGCCATTTATGCCTCTACTCAAATAAATTTTTTTTAAACTCATAAAAAGAGAATAATTAATGAAATAATTTGATCATTTTGAAAATTGTTAAATAACAAAATTAAATTAAATAAAACTCAATTAATTTAAATTTCTCAATTAACTCTCTCTCGAGCACAGCACACGCATTCTTTTGTTGTTGTCTAAATAAAAATGATAGAGCATATAATAAGTGTCATCAATGATGTAAGAAAGTGTTCAACAATAGTCACATTCGAATTTTGAACAATGATCGTGTGATCAAGATTTCAATATGATAAAAGGGAATGAGACAACTTAAAAGAAACCAGAAATTAAATTTGATTATGAAATGCAAAGATAGAAAACATTCACACATCAATCGTTCAAGAGAGAGTGAGTGAATGTGTGCAATAAGTAATAATACCTAATCACAGAGTGAAGTGCAAAAGGAAAGGAAAAAAGAAATACTTTAAGTTAGGTTTAAATGAATATATGAGGCAATATGCATGTGAAGATAAGAGAATATCTAGTCATAATTAAGTGCTTTCAACTGTCCATGTCGATGGCCGTGTTTGCCGCAATAGCAGATAATCAAAGTAGTAATGAAATTATTATGCAAGTCACTAACAATAGTAATGAAAATTCAACAGAATCAACGGGAAACAAAAAACTTGCAGGTATAGTAATATTTTGTGACAGAAATTTTATATAAATTAAATTGTTCATCGTAATTTTGCTGACATTTTAAATCTATAGTTTTTAATTAATGGCCTCTGATTAAAAAATTGCTGTTAAATGTGATTTACACCAAGGTATCTCTCTCTATCTCATTCTGACTATGATTTTAATTTAAAAATGCCCACAATTTGCAAGTTGCTGCAAACAACTCTCTTTCTTATTCAATTCTCATTTGCAACTCAGAAGTTGTGTTTTAATTTGTGCTCATAAACTGCAATGTGATTTATTGGCAACAGCAACAAGCTGTACTCGACTATTTAACATTAATAGCAATAATTTATTTCAACTGCAGCATGATCCTCCTCCTTCTATCATTCACCTTCAATTGCATTGCAGCATGCATTAATTCATTGAATTTCTCTCACTTTGATCTTTATCCAATGCGTTTTAATATATTTATATCATCAACCTTTTAAATTATCTTTTCGATTAGAAGTTAGCTATATGTTTCAAACTGAATATCATGAAACGATAAGTTGAATTGACTTATTACATATAAGGGAATAAAATTAATTAAAGAATTTCAATCTGTATGATTATTTCAACATTTGCTCTTTCGATATATGAGAACAGCGCATATCCATTATTTTAATTAAATTCTTTCGAAGAAAAATTAAAATTTATACTTGTATGATTGATCATTACTGTCTTCTCTCGATTATTAGAGTCAACCTTATAATTGAATAAGTCTACATATTTGTAAAATTTTTAGGTTTATTGGATTCTTGTTCGAATATAAGGACTTTTTATAACTCATTTATACGACTGATGTTTTAATCTAACAATTGCTAGCAGTTAATACCAGTTGCTATCCACTGATAATAATTAGTAATTACTATGTAATGCGTATTTTCAAGTTTATTTTGAATGTTTGGATGCTCACCACATATGTTTGAGGGATTTAGTGCTCAGCACTGATTATTTGAGTGTTTTAACGCTAAACTTTAAATCTTGAAATCCCTAACGCTTAGCACTTATTCATTGAGCATTTCAATGCTCAGTAAAGTTTTTGAGTGTTTCGATGCTCATCAATTAATGTTTTTATGCTTTATTACTCAATAGTTAGTGTAAGCGATTTGAAAATGTTTTCGCAAAAGAGGATCGCAAAGCGGACCGAATGCGCTTGTATTCAAATATAAGAGCCGACCTTATATTTGAACAAGCTCAGGTTTTTAAAATTTTTGTTCGAATAAAAAAGCTCTTTTGAAAAATACCAAAATAGAGACAGTTCAAAAAAAAATTTTGTTTTTTAAGCTCGCCTACTGACAGTGAAAAAAGTTAGGGCACTAGCTTTTACTAGAAAGCTTTTAAAAAATTCTTAAATGAGCTGAATTTTTAGTAAAATTTGTTTAGTGCTAACAGATTTATAATCGAGGTAAGACGGTAGTGAGAAAATTCGAGCGTTTGAGTATCTTTAATTGTCAGTCAAATCACTTAAAATTTATTTTAAATGTTTTTTGCATTAATTATAAAGCTTGTAAGTTAAATTACACACATACGATGACACGAAAACGGGAGACCGTTTAGTAATAAATTATTAGACATTTTATTAAATAAAATAAATGACAACGCAATATGTGATGTGTGAATGAATAAATGTTCATCATGATTTTGTCGCTTACTGCAAAACTAAACGAGTGTTGTTGGTTATAAACAATCGAAAATGTTTATCTTGTTCTCTTTCTTATTACTCTTTACTCAGATTTTTCTTAATAATTAAGGAAATGTTAAGAGCTCTTGTGATATTTATTATTGTCTTTCATCATTAGTTTATCTTTCATGAATGAAACTTACTTGCTTGCTTGCCTCCAACTATAACAAATGCGACCATCAACGACTCGTATCGTGTTAATTTTATTTTATTTTTTCATTTTCATTAATATTGTCCACTTGTCACAGATTTATCATCAGATCACTTCAAGCACACAAAAAACATTCATCATTACACTCAAAATCTTTCTTTGGTTAATATAAAACAAATTTTATGTGGGCTATTATTAAAATTGTCAACCGCCATCATTGCTGACAAGACAAAAAAGAATTCTGTTGATTGCATAAAAATAAATTTTTATTTAGTCACATATGACTCATAAGTCAGCTGTGAACTATCAATATGTATTCAATTTATGAACTTCTCATCTTTATGCAAAATTAAGTTAGAAAATATCATCACATTCAGTTAATTCATTTGACTTTGACCATCAATTACATATAACTCGATTAGCTTCCTACACATTTGCTATATTCATTGAATTTTCTGTCACACGCTGTTGATGATGATGCAATGCCACACCTTACGATAAGAAATTCTCTCTTATTGGCAGAAAAATCTCAAACACGTTTATGACTCACATTTTTGCATCAATTAATTCTCTTTCTTGTTAGTTAAAAATTAGTTATAGCATGCGAGCTTCTCTTTTTCATTCATAAAGTCATCAACACCAACTAATGAATGGTAAATAATATTATGAGAAAAATATCACGATGAAATCTAAACAAGTTGATTATGCAAAATGAGAAATACAAATTAATAAAAAAAATACTCGTTTTAGTAAACTATACAGAAGCATGTGAGCAGCAAAGTTTATTTTTCCTCTCTTAATCACGATCAGCTGATTTTGAAATGCTAAAATCAGGTGTACTAATTTATTGCTACTACTGCTGCTATTTTTTATTTAATTTATTGACCTGAATAAGAATGTGTTTCATGATTTATCATTAATTTAACTTGGACAATTTGATGAAGTCAAGTTTTCCACTTCCCTTAAAAACCTTCGCAGTGTGAATTACAAATGAATAAGAATTAATTTTTATTTTTCATTCTTATTTCTAACGTCTTCTCTCTATTATAAGAGTCGGCTCTTATATTTGAAACTCAGCACATTTTTAAAATTTTCACTTTTCCCGATTTTTGTTCTAATATTGGCATTTCCCACTAATTATGGGACACTTTTTCTGCCTTCATTCAAATACTGATTCTGAAGTCGACGTTTGACATAATTTAATTCGGTGAAAAACACACGATATTAATAATTATTGCGCTGTTTTCTAACACAATTTGAGTTCATGTGCGTTTCTAAAATAATTTTGAAAATTTTAGAAAATGATAAAGAAGCGCATATGAACTCAAATTCTGTCAGAAATTTATTTGAATGAAGGCAGAAAAAGTGTCCCATAATTAGTGGGAAATTTCAATATTAGAAAAGGAGGATGTACACTTAGGCAAAAGAATTTGCCTACTTTTGCCTATTTCTCACATGTGACATATTTTGTTGCGCAATAAATTGTTTATAGTTTTTTAAATTCAATTTTATAAGCTTTTAAACAGAGTGAAGTCATTGCAGATAACATTATTAATTACATTACAATCATCCAAAGACTACAAATAATTCAAAAAGAAAGAAAATAACCAAAACAAATATTTTTATGTCGCATGTGACATAAAAAATTTTTACCAACTTTTTCCTAAATTCATTTTTTTGCCGTTTGCCTTAGTGTCCATCACCTGATTAGAATTTTCTAAAATAAGAACCTTTTTTGAAAAATACGTTAAAAAAATTCTTTAGAAAATGTTGAAATTTTCAAAAGTAAAAGAATTTTCTCTATAGTAAGAGCCGGGTTTTATAATAGAGGGAACACGATAGTTTGAATTCATAGAATTTAATTTTTCTAAACTCTATAGTATGTCGTAACACAGTTATTAAATTCAATAGTGTCTTGTAAGCTTATGTTTTTCTAATTATTAAATTAGCATAAAAACATTAACACTCATTAAATTATGAACTTGTATGTAATTAAGTATGATTAATTGTTATTCACATGAAAATTTAATTTAATGGCGCCATTCAATGAAAATTTTTGAAAAATGTCAGTCAAATTTACTTGCAACGCTTGAGGTAACAGCTTAAACTGTGATATTTAAAATTTCTTTTCTTTTCTTAAGTATAAATTGATTGACCCATTTTAGTTTTTATCATGGAAAAAGCAAAAGAGCACAAAAGCATTGAATTGATGATAAAGGAAATACTCTTGTAAAACTTGTTTCTCATAACATTAAAATGCTTTTGTTTTACATCTAGTAGCAAGTTCACTTGTTGTTGTTGTTGTTTGCGTGATGATAAACATAAGCAACAACAGCAACAGACCCTTTAGCATGCGTTTAATTTTTAAGTGGCGAGGGAATGTATATAATAATTTTTTTTGGTATGAATTCCGTTAAATCTAATTAACCCACATTTTGTTCCTCTCGCTTTTTATTACAAGCTATTGCTATCATTTTTAGTAGAATAAAAAAAAATGTATAGGGAGAGAGTGATCGTGTAAATTGCACGAAATACAGCAAATTTCGCTTTATTCATTGTGAACCCTTTTTTTCCTCTTTATTTACAGAATGCATGGAAAAGAATTGTATACGTTGCAACATAAATGGATGTATAAAATGTACAAAGTTCATAATGACTGACTCAAGAATGTGTGTCGATGAGTGTCCAAAAAATTACATTCAACAATGGTCATCAACCTCAGATTTAATGGGTCGAACTTGTGTGCTTTCAAACGTTAATAATTCAATAAAGACCGTCATAATTGGAGTTGTCTGTGGTGCCCTGCTATGCTTCATCATTGTGCTGTTGGGTGTTATAGTGTTTAGGCGCAAACAACAGAAGATGAATAGAAAGTCAATAAAAGATCAATTGATTGACGATGAATATGATCGCCATGAGTTCCTCAGACAATTAGACGATTTAAGACCGCATGCTGAACTCTTCCTTTTCATGTTAAATGACACTAGGAAACAAATTCGAAAGTCATACATATCTGGAGATACGACAGCTTCAGCAAAATATTATCCCATTGTAAGGGATCTTGCAAAAATTTTAATACTTTTAAATCGACCAGTTGAGTTAATTGACGGTCCGCCACACGATTGGAATCGTTTATTGCTATGGGCTGATCGAATTTTGTCTCAATATAAGCCACAACAACAAATTACACAATTAATTGAATTTCTTCAAACACCCACGTCACTCTCGTTGCCATCGCCAATACTCGATCAAAATGACGATGCACGTCTTGTTAGTAAGCATACGACTTTCAAAAGTCACTTTTATTCGACACCTGTGGTACAAAATCGAAGGAAATTTGGTAATTCAGCAACACTTCCGCCCTCAATAAATCTTAATATGAGTCATAATATTTCAAATAATAACAATAACAAGAATAATGATAAGAATTTGTCATCAGATAGTGATGATGATTTACCACCGATAAAAATTATCAAAGAAGATGAAAGAGATGAAAAAGGAGGTGGTGGAAGTTTAATATCATTAAGAGATTTCCTTAATGAATCAAATCAAAATATGACAAAACAGCAGCATTTAAGAAATTCACATCATCAATCGCAATACGGCGATAGTTTTGATCATGTTAAAAATTATCTCTCGAGTGGTAGTTTAGTAGTTGTCGATGACGAATTGATTGAATTTAAATTAGGCTCTCGGCCACAAGACGAGATAACTACTGAATTGTGATGATGATGTGAATTAAGTTGTATGAATATTTTTAAAATAAAAACTTCAAACAAAATTAACTTATAATAAAAATCCTCAAGAGAAAATTTTGTTGTTTTTATCTTTTATGTAAATGAGTTCTCCAGTTTCAGTAATTTGAGAATAGTTTGTTTGCATCGAAAGTCAACATCTGTTATGCTGAAAGTTTTCGAAATAAATCAAAATAAACATTTCTTTTTCTCATAGTATTGCATGACTCTCTCACAAGTTGCAAGCATTTCAAATTACACAAAAAATGCTCATTCTTGCTCTACTTGACATACTTGTGTTAGTCAGTTAGTTTTTTCTCTCTCTCTGCTTCTCGCAAAGGTACATAAAAAGATCTTTTTTTAACAAAGACTGGAAATGCAAATTGGTATGTATTTTTTTCTAACAAAGGTCACAATGTATTGCTGCTGCTGCTGTATGTACCTAAGTGTACTTTTTTTTCAAAAAAGATGTATGTGAGAGAAAATGAATAGAAGTTGCAAAGGTAGAATTCATGAAACTCGTCTATAATTTAACTGGAAAAAAGAGAGAAAAGGAAAAGAAAATAAAGCATTAAAAATTTAAGCATTTATTGTGTAAATTATGAAGAACGTATATTTTCCCAGGCGAGGACACTTACTCATCTTTAACTATCTTTAAAAATTTTATAATTTTATACATTTTGTGACTGAATTTCACTACAAAATAACATTGACCATTTAGTTTATGCACTCTTTATTGGTAAAACTGTTTCATTAATTGAGAAATCAAGCAAAATGAAGTTTGAATTTTTGTTTTGAAAAACAAAACTTTTGAAAAATGTAAACAAAAAGGAAAATTTTTAATTTTCTGCTTAAGTGAGCATTTAAACTGTAATTAACTGCTATATAATGATAAAATATGATAGGATAAGCATTTTAGATCATTTTATTAAAGGTAATATGTCTATTTCATCAAAAACAAAAATGTATGATCTTTTGTGATCTTGAATGATCTTTAACGATTTTTTGCTATCTTTTACTACCTCTTATGATCTTTTCATGAACTTTTTTCGAGTGTTCTTGCCTGTATATTTTCATTTCGTTACTTACTTGCGTTCACAATTATCACTATTTTTCTCTCTCTCTCTTTCTTACTCATTCATAAGAGCACTCTTTTTTATTGCTTTCATATTCTTTTCAGTTCAAGAAGAAAAATGTGAAAAGAAATCATACAAAAATTAACACACACAGAATGATGATGATAATATCTCTTTTTTGTATAAATTTTATAATGATATTTCGGCGAGATTTTCTCGTGATCGCTTTCATTTAATTTCTTTTGATGTGTTCAAACAAATTTCCATAACAATGATATGATATTATCATTTTCAAAATGCTCCTAATTGTTTTAATTAGTTTTTTGCTAATGGTCTGCGGTTGGTAAATTTTATTAGCATATTATCGCTTTAACATGTGAAATCTTTTTTTATCAACGGAAACAAATTTTTTGTTTAATAAAAAAGAGAAATAATCATTTTATTTTACAGCTTAATTAATAACCAAATTTTTCGTTCAATGATGTTATACCATCACCACTTTGATTTTCAGGTGGAATCCATGTAGACACTTTTTCTTCGTCAATATACTCGTCATCGTCATTTATGTCAATATTTGCTCTATATCGGTCACGGTTCTTATTATAACGAGGCTTTTTTGGCTTTCGTTGTTGCTCTGGTACTTCAGATGAAGTTGATTTAGAAGACGTTTCTGTTTTTGGACTAATTGCTTCTAATTTTATAGGTTGTTCTGAATCGAGTTTCTGTTTCTTCATATTTGGTTCACTCTCTACCTCTTTTTCCTCATCAACAATATTTTGTTTTTTCTCAGGACTTTTATGAGTTTCTTCAGATTTCAATTCAATTTTTTCAGTTGAGCTTACATCATCATCTTCTTCTTCCTCTTCAACTTGAAATTCTTTCACATCAACTTTTTTGACTGCTGTACTTTCGCTTGTTTTCTTCACACCAAAGTCTCGTGGGAGTTTATTTCTTTTCCCAAATAGTGGTAATTTTCCGGTCGAATGAGATGCTGGTGGAAGAATAACAGATGGCTTGGCAATATTTATTAATTTTTGTACTTTTGTATGTTCAATTTTTAGATTTTGTAGTTCCATTTTCGCATTTCTTATAGCAAATTTATCAATTTTTTCATTCGACAAATGTGACATGAAAGAGTCAAGATCTTCATCATCAGTTTGCTGTTTCTGTCTTTTCTCAAATTCTATCATTTTTTCTAACTTTTCTTCACATTCTTGAATTTTTCGTAAAATTTCATTTTCTTGTTCTTGCAATTGCTCATATGTAAGTGCTTCTTGTGGTTGCTGTCCCGCTTTCTTTAAACGTTTCTTTTCAACATCGCCTGTACGATCGAAGAAATTGTCATCGTCTGAATCACTCTCACTTGCTTTTCTCGTTCTTCTTGGCTTGTGGTTTGCAACACGTAGAACACCGTGTCGGTCAAGAATTCGACATGCTTCGAGTGCACACTGTACAACACATTCTTTTTTCTTTCCTCTATGCTGCACTTCACAAATAATTGGCTTACCAAATTCATCATCAATTGGAAGTTCTACACGACATATAAAGACACCAGGCGAGAGTTCATCACATCTATAGTCAAGATCATGGCCTTCTCTCTCGAAATATCCTCGTAATGTCTTTTTTGGATCATTTATAAAAAGTTCTTCATTGTTAGTTTGAGCATAAGGATTTTCACTTAAATCTGGCTCTTCTTCAGCATCTTCACCCATTCCCCAACTTATTCCTTGCTCTTCCTTTTCTTTTTCAAGTCTTTCTTGCTCTAATTTTGCTTCCATTTCCATCTTTTCACGCTCTAACTCACGTTCAATCTTTTGTTGCTTTAATTCTGTGATTGTAAATTCTGATTGTTCTTCTTCATCTTCTGATGGACCAACAAGTATGTAACAACGTGTTGAATTTCCGAGTTTCAGTTGATGCCCAACTTTCATTCTCACATATGTCTTTGGACGAATGCGATTTTTATTCAGAAAAGTACCGTGTGTTGAATCTAAATGAAGGTAGAAATTGTATTATTTGAATTTTAATTGTGTAATAAAATGACTCACCGAGATCATACAGATACCAGCCTTCTTCTGCCTTTTGTGCCTCTTCTTCGTCATCTTCTATTTTAGGTCTATATTGCAGGACTAAGTGAAAGCGTGATGTAGTTGGATGAGCTGAATTTATATCGACATTAGGCACTGGCAAACGACCAAAGACGTGAAAAGATTTTTCATGTAAATTATTAATCTCTTCAATGATTGTGCCATTTTTTAACACTTCAAATTTATATTTCTGTGATGGTAAAGGACCATTCCATTTCGGTATTCTATAAGGACATTCAAATTTCTCTGTTGAAGCTGATTTCTTCTGTTCTGTTTCACTTTTCTTCTCTTCATCATTTATGAGCTTCTTTTCATCAGATTTTCGTGGTGGACCAATTATTGGAACTTTAAAGCCTTCATCCATCTTGTATATTTGATTGATTAATTTATAGTGATTGGATAAAATTTATTTATTTATATTTATTTTAAAATATATTGTAAACTTTTGTAATCGACAAAATGTAAACAAAACATTGTCAACAATAACAGACTTTATCCTAACTTTTTCGCCCTAATTCAAATTCATAACGGTTAAATGCTGCAGGTAAAACTAGAAGTTTCTCTAAAATGTTAAGCAATAAATAATAATACATTGTTAATATTTTTATTCAATAATTATTTCTTCATCTTATGACTTTGATTAATATTGCTCAAAAATTTTCCTTAAAAAATTTTTTCATTGAGCAAATTCAAGCTGTCTTTTATCCTATATTGAATCTGCCATTGTTTACTATAATACAATTTTTGTAACATTTTAAAACTAATATTTCTATAGGAAAATGGACACTATCTATATAAAAGATATCAGAAATGGAATGAAAAATATAAATGTGATTTTTATTGTATTAGAAGTGACAGCAGCTACGAAAACTAAAGAAAATCGAGAAGTTTTCTCGTTCAAGGTACACTTTCTTTTACATTCTATTTTTTTTTGTAACTCATTTATTAACAACGTCACGTGTTTATGAATTAATTTTAGGTAGCTGATCATACAGCATCAATAAATGCTAGTATATGGGACGCACCAGGGAAATTATTATGTCCTGGCGATATAATAAAATTAACAAAAGCATATGCAGCTCAATGGAGGGGTTGCTTAACATTATATTCGGGGAAGAGTGGAGAAATAGTAAAGATGGGTGATTTTTGTATGGTATTTAATGAACAAATTAATATGAGTGAAATGCAAGCACCACCAGCTCCTCAAAATTCACAAGCACAAGGAAATCACATAAATACAAATAATGGCAATGGCAGCAATGGTAATGGAAATGGAAAGACAAACCAAACACCTCCAGTAACAAATTCTCAACCTGCTACAGCAAATAGTAGTAATACACAGGCCAAGCAGCCACCAAATCAAAAAACTGCAACTCCTCCTTCCAAATATATGAGAAAACCAATTAATAAAAAATAAATATATAAATGTTTTTAATAAATTGTGACCACATTTTTATATGTCGAAAAAAATCTTTAATAACTGCACTTTTAATTCTCTCATTCATAATTTCAGTAAATTATAAAAAACTTCATTGCTCTTTCATTCTTTTGTTTATGATTCTTTCATGTTTATTTTTCTTTCTCCTTCTCAAACTCTAATCCTCATTTTTATGGAAAATAACAAGAAATTATTACGGCAACGAGTGAATGAAAATATAGAGAAAATTATTTCCCTTTCGTGTTTGTCTGCTCGCACCATGGCATGAAAATGCAGTCTTTGTACATATCATAGAGTGAAAATCTCGTTTTTTAAATTCGCAAAATGTAGAGAAAAAATGTGCTTTTGAGTGATGGAAATTTAATTTCAATGCTGACTGTACACGGCTTTTCCGTTTTGAATTGAATATTGCTAAAAAAAAAACTGAATTTTTATTGAATGAGATTTGTTTGAGTGTGAATTAATCAAAAATTTAATCACTCACTTTTTTTATTATTAAATTGTGTTTTAAATGTGCTTTAACAAGCAGGTGAAAATACTTTTTTAATCCTCTCGTATACAATAAATGCAAATTGGTGAGAAATTGGTTCATGAATTGCTCTTATTTAATCACATTATATTTACGTCCAACAGCGATAAATGCATTAATAGCTTGATCGATTTCTTCTTCTGTATGTGCAGCTGAAATTTGAACACGAATTCTTGCTTTGCCTTTTGGTACAACAGGAAAACTAAAACCAATAACATAAATGCCATGTGAAAGTAAATCATTTGCCATATCTTGAGCAAGTTTTGCATCACCAAGCATGACAGGTGAAATTGGATGATTTTCACCTGAAATTGTGAATCCTGCTTTTGTCATACTCTCACGAAATTTCTTTGTATTTTTCTGTAGATTTCCAATGAAATCATTTGGTTTGAGCAGCATATCCATGACTTTTATACCACATCCAACAATTGATGGTGAAAGTGAATTACTAAAGAGATAAGGACGAGATTTTTGTCGTAATAAATCAATTACTTCTTTTGGACCAGTTGTATAGCCTCCCATTGCTCCACCAAGTGCTTTTCCTAAAGTTGAATTGATAATATCAACCGAACCAATCATGTCAAAATATTCTTCAGTTCCTCGTCCTGTTTTTCCAAAAAATCCTGTAGCATGGCAGTCATCAACAAATGTAATTGCATTGTATTTGTGAGCAAGATTGATGATGTCAGGTAATGGCGCAATATTTCCATCCATTGAAAAAACTCCGTCTGTTACAATCAATTTCACTCTAGCATTTGACGCTTTCAATTTCTCTTCAAGGTCGTTCATGTCTCGATGTAAATATCTCTGCTTCTGTGCTTTACACAATCTCAAGCCGTCAATGATACTCGCATGATTGAGTTCATCACTAAAAACAGCATCTTCCGGTGTCAAAATCACTTCGAATATACCCGCATTAGCGTCAAAACAAGCAGCATAAAGAATTGTGTCATCGCGTTGATGAAATTTTGAAATTTTCGCTTCCAATTCTTTGTGAATGTTTTGAGTGCCACAAATAAAACGCACAGAACTCAATCCATGACCATACTTTTCAACCATTTCCTTTGAATATTGCTTAATTTCCTCATTTGCACTCAGACCTAAATAATTGTTCGCGCAAAAGTTTATGACTGGACGCGATAAACCGTCAACGGAAATTTTTGATTTTTGTTCTGAAGTTATGATGCGTTCAGTCTTATAAGTTCCCGCTGTTTTTATGTCTTCCAATTGAGATTGAAGAATTGAGCGGAAATTTTGAGTCGCTTGACTATAGCAACGAAGCGATGACACTAAAAAGTCGTTAATTGTTGTCAATTAAATATTTAAATGAGGAAATTTCACTTACATCGCTGCACATTGAGTATTGTCAAAAGTTTCATCTTTATTACTCAAATGACTCCAGTAAACTAAAATCTCGCGTTCTTATTTCTTGATTAAATTAAGCAGCAACAATTTTCTAATTGAGATTTTTTCTCTTCTCATACGCAGTCTCTCTTTCAGTTTTATTTTTATTTTTAGACACTTTTTTGCGAAATTCAAAACGCCTTTTCATTTCTGGCGGTGTGTCTGTTGAGATATGAAAATTATTTACGTCAGCAGAAGTGAGAATGTTTTTCTTCAACAGCTGATTGTAAATTTTATACATTTTTCTTCATTTCATTGCGTATTCATGTGAATGCTTGAACATTTTCATTACTTAAGGAATTAACATGAAAAATTCATAAGTAAAAACTTCTGTTTTGTGATAGGTCAACATTTTTCTCAATTTATCAATCCAAAAAGAGCATTTCATTTACATTTATCCATTTATCTTGTCAAGGCATAACATACTAACTCAGAAGTAAACATCATTTGTTAAAGAGAAGTTAGAAACTACATTTTACATTATAAAAGTGTTGAATATAGAAAAGTACTAGTGTTGCAGATTAGTGTACTAAAGTGCATTTTTCTTGTCACAGATCAGCGTTTATTAACAGACTAAAGAGCTAACAGAATCATTTCTATAATCAGACTTAAGTAATTCAGAGAGTTAGAAAGAACTTTTTCTGTTAAAATTACAGAAAATATGCAATATTTTTTAATGAAATTTTAAATTTGTGAGCAAACAGACTAAAATTCTGTTGAATTAAATTTTTCCTTAAAATATTGATCTGTTATGGGAAATTGCGCATTTAATTTTACTGACTTTTCTTTTATTAAACCACCATTTATTTCATGTTGATTTAATCTTTTTCAATACCAGGGGCTCTCGACTAACCGTTATTTCCCTTAATCTGAATTACACGCGCTTATCGTTTCCCTTAATTTTCTGTTAAACAGTTCGTTACAAAAAATGTAATTTCTGAAAAAACTACAAATGCAGATGATTATTTAAATAATTAAGTTTAAACTTTGAAGCAATAATTATCAATAAAATATAAATTTTAGAAAAGAAAGTTTGAATATTTTTGTAGCATAACGCGCTAATTCAAATCCAAATTTCGATTAAAATAACCTTCAACTTTTCGAGTTGAGACCCCCGTGGATTCAATAATAACCTTAATGACAGTCTGTAAGCGTGTACACGTGTCAAATTTACTACCAAAAGTATTAAAGTTAATAACTACAAAGAAAATTTTGATTTATTATTATTTTGCTACAGTCAAGTTACGGTTAGTAGTTCAAATGTTTTTCTTCTCTTTTCAAGTTCAAAAATTTAAAATTCATAAACTCAAAGAAATTTTCTTAATTTTTCTTTCAATTTTTATTTTTATAAATGCAAATCATGAAGTAAGTGAGGTGATTGCTCAAGCAAT
>JACWBX010003867.1:139015-154560 GCA_014622435.1 Polypedilum pembai
TCGATCATGAAAGTTATTGAAAATATAAATTTAGCTCATGACAAGCAAGCAGTGGTTACAAGCAGTACAACACATATTCAATATGAAAAACATTTTGAAACTAAATTGAAAGTTTTAAAAGAGCCTTTTATAAAAACAGGACAAGTTTTATCTATGGGAATAAATAATTTTTATTCTCATATTTTCTACAAGTTGCTAAGACGTTTAATGCCATCAGGAATTCCTCATCATTTTGTAAAAATTCATAAAGAAATTTATTATAAGTTAGTCAATGAGAAAAAAGACAAAGAGCCGAAAGTTTTGAGTATGGAAGATTTAGATTTTGGATTTTTCATTTGGTTGCCATTTATTGGTCTTTCAATTGTTGTTTTTGTTCTAGAATTAATTATTTTTAAATTAAGAAGAAAAAGATTTAGAAAGATGAAATTTGTTAAAATCTATCCAATGTCTTTTATCAATGATACTATTGACTGGTAATTAAAACCAAATTTATATAGTGAAAAAAAATTTCACAAAGTCTTTGATCAAAGCGATTTGATAAGCTTAAAATGTATGTTTTTTGACATTCATGGAATTTTTCCATAAAAACTTTATATGTCTCACATTTTAAAGAAACTTTTTGTAATGTAAACTTTTTATATGTGCTGTAATTTGAAATAAATAAATGTTCAATTTTTGAATACAAGAATAATATTTTGTTTGTTTTAATAGATTTTTCTATATAATTCTAAAATTTACTATAAACAGAATTGTTATGGAACCAAAGTTTGTTGAAGAATTTTTTGGAAATTATTTTATGAACAAATAATGACAAAATAAAATAATTTAAAGAACTTTGGTTGAATTTTTGATGAGTTATGCTCTTTTTTTAAATCGTTTGTCTTTTGACAGGAAATAAGTGTTTATCTCATGATGACTTTGAGACTTTTCCATCGTTCGCAAAACTTATGAAAAAATCTCTACTGAGAAAAGCTTTTATAATTTGCATAAAGTTTGCTTCATAAATCGACTTTTTTGCCAGAAAAGGTCAAAAGTTTATGACAGTTTAAAAACTTTCATTAAGGATAAAAATTAGTATGGGAGATTTCATGAGTGGTATAAAGCGCTTTTTATGCCTTATAAAAAAATTTATGCCAGTTATAAATTTTTTTCTCAGTTTAATTTAAATTTTAGGAAACAAGCAGCGATTGCTAGCAGTACCAAGAAAAAATATTTTAAAGCCAAATTCAATGTTTCAAAAGAATCTTGAATTTTCATTGTCCAAACACGAATCATTTTCTTTTTCTTGTTCTAGAAATTTCTTCTTATTTATTAATTACTAATTTCATTAGACGATTCTTTATGAATAATTAACAAAATTGTTTCGAGACTAAATTTTAAGATAAAAGTAATTACTTATAGAAAAACTTAGAAGTGAATACTATGGTTTTTTCAAAAACAGTGATTTACAAAAAAACAGCTGATAACAGCTATTTCTGAAAGATAAAATTTTTTCTGGACAAAATTGCACTTTTAAACCATATTTGTTTTACTAATTTATTCTAAGTTCGAGTTAAGAAAGGAATTATTAGATTTGAAGTTTTTTTTAGATTTTCAAGATGGCGCTTTGATTGAAATTTAAATCTCAAATGACCGTTACATTGTAAGGTAAATAGAGGTAATTTAAAGGATGACTAAGAACAAATATTTGTTATCTTTACGTTATTAAAAATATTATTTTTTTTTTAAAACAAGTCTATTAAAAAGGTTTTGAAAATTTTTTTTATAGTTTTTGCTTGAGAAAAATTTGTTTAAAAAAGCTATTAAGTGTTTTCCATTTTTGGCCAAAACAGCTATTTTACTGTTATTGTTTAGCAGTAACGAGAATCCCTAGTGAATACTGATTTATAGTTGCTATGTGTGAGACTAACATGATATAAAAAAATCATTTTGTATTCCACAATTTTAGTTTATCAGTCAAACAATTTTATTCGTTCATAAAGGATTTGTTTCGAAAATATTTGACTTCAAAAATGATTTCACTAAGAAATTTCATAATTTTTCTCATTTTACTAGATTCAGTTAAAGCAAATCAATTTGAAAGTGAATCAATAGCTCAAGCAATTGTTGATGTTGTTAAACTAACACATAAAAATGAAAATTGGGTTTTAGATTTAATAATTTTTGGTGAACAAACGAATGAGTTAAAAGATTTAGCAAGTGAACTTTTAAAAATTTTATACAAAAGCATGCCAATGATAAACACAATTATTCCTTTGTCATTAGAGAAAATTGTACTTACAAAGTCAGCAATAGTTCTTATAGCAGGCGAAAATCTTCATAAATTTCATAATTTAACAACACTTAGAGAAAAGCAGCACGAAAATTTAAATTTTTACATTTATTTAGGAGGTTTAGAACGTAGATTAGATGGAATTCGCGAATTTAACACACAAGATGGACATGTAGGACATTATGAATATTTTTTTGTGACAATTGAAGAAAATTTTTTAAGAGTTTATGAAATGATTTGGTTTTTTTATGAACTTTGTCGTCGTGATTCTATGTTAGAGATCAATGAAATAAATCTAAAAACTAGAAAATGGGAAAAAGATTTTTCATTGCTTAAAAGAAAGTTTACCAATTTTTATGGTTGTCCATTGATATTTGGTCATATTAAAAATACACTTTATTTTCATTACACTAGAAATCATAGTGGAGAAATTGTGCATTATGGAATTATTCCAATACTTATTGATACTTTGTCTAAGATTGCGAATTATTCTTATACTTTTGTGACTTTTAATGCTAGTGAAAATTATCAAAATTCAAGTATTAAAGTCAATGTTGATGCTTACGATGTTTTCATTTGTCAATCAGTTATGCATAAAGAAAATGTTTTAATTGATGATTCAATAATTGACACAATTGATATCATCATTATTATACCACCAGGAGAATTATACACAATTTATGAAAAATTATTTTTTCCTTTTGATCAGACAACTTGGATTCTTTTGTGCTTGACTTTTGCTATTGCATTTATTGTAATATTCATTTTAAAATTTGTTAAAAAGAAGTTCAGAGATTTATTTTACGGAAAAGAAGTTAAAACTCCAACTTTAAATGTTGTCAGCATTTTCTTTGGAAATTCATTGACAATAATTCCAACTAGAAACATTCCAAGGCTTATTCTGATTCTTTTCATTGGATTTTGTTTGATCTTTAGAACTTGTTATCAATCGAAACTCTTTGAATTTATGACAAGTGACATGAGAAAACCAGAAATTTCAACAATTGATGAATTATTTGAAAATAACTTTTTAGTCTTTGCTGATGCTTTGATGATTTGGTTTTTTAAAAGCATCAAACATTTATTAAGGTAATTAAATTTTCTTTCTTTTTGATTATTGTCTAATTTTTTATATTTTTTAGTTCAAAAGTTGAATATTTATATCACGATAGCAATAATATGTCAGATTTTTCGATCATGAAAGTTATTGAAAATATAAATTTAGCTCATGAAAAGCAAGCAGTGGTTACAAGCAGTACAACGCATATTCAATATGAAAAACATTTTGAAACTAAATTAAAAGTTTTAAAAGAGCCTTTTACGAAAACAGGACAAGTTTTATCTATGGGAATTAATAATTTTTACTCACATATTTTCTACAAGTTGTTAAGGGGTTTAATGCCCTCAGGAATTCCTCATCATTTTGTAAAAATTCATAAAGAAATTTATTTTGAGTTTGTCAATGAGAAAGAAGACAAAGAGCCGAAAGTTTTGAGTATGAAAGATTTAGATTTTGGATTTTTCATTTGGTTGCCATTTATTGGTCTTTCAATTGTTGTTTTTGTTCTAGAATTAATTATTTTTAAACTAAGAAGAAAAAGATTTAGAAAAATTAAATTTGCTAAAATTTATCCAATTATTGAAGAAAATCAAGTTCAAGTTTATTCAAATGATAATTGGGTAAATTTGGAAATAGAAAAAATTGAATATCTTTGTGAAGAAAATCCTCAAGAATATACTTTTAAAACTTGGTTGCATTAAATTAAAAAGTTATCATTATCTTTTTAAAACTTTAGTATCAAAGAATAAAGAGATATAGAAAGTATCCGTGTTGCAGATTGTTGTACTTAAGCGCATTTTTTGTTGCTACAAATCAGTGGTTTTTTTTGCTATATTTATCAGACTACAGAATTAACAGAAACGTTTCTGTAATCAAAAGCTATATTTGAAATAAATCAATTATTACTAAAATAAGGAACCAGAGTTGTAAAGTAGAATTTAATTAGTAGATTTTGGCTACTGGCTACGGACCAGTAGTTTAACAACTTCATGTTAAAGTTAAGAAGTTTTTCATGGTTTTTAAATTTAAAAATGTTAGAATTTAAATAAATAAAAATTTCAAATAGCAATTTTTGCGACTTTAAGACATGGAATCTATTAATATATTAAATCGATTTATTACTCAATCGAAAACATTTGATTATCATTGATGATCTTTCTATCTATCAGAATTTCTTAGTTATAAACTTTTATACTTTTAAGTTTTGCTCTTTTTCTTCGTTAAATGGTTATATTCATTGAGAAATCAAATCAAAAGCAAAAAATAAATCAATTTATTTCCTAACCGAGGACACTTGATTGTCTTTGATGATTTTTCTATCTTTCAGAATTTCTTTGTTATAAATATTTTGTGACTAAACTTTGCTACAAAATAGCATTTATATTTTTAATTTATGCTCTTTATTTATTTTTTTTTATTATTTTCTATTTAAAAATGCACTAAAAAATGACAAATTAGTAGGGTTCGGCACCATGCGTGTTCCATACAAAAAACAGAAAAAGAAGAAGAAACATGCGCATACTTCTTCTTCTTATACGCATGGTGCCGAACCCTACAAATTAGCAAATAAATGTTCAATATTATAAATTTTCATAAACATAAACAATCAAATGTAAACAAAGAAATTAAAACAGAAAAATTCATAAAATTTTTCAAAAACTCATTAAAAACATTTTAATATTTCAACAATAAACATAAATAGTTAGACCAAATAAATAAGTTTAAATAAAGTGTTGTAGAAAATATATTTAATTTTCAAGTGTTTCGCCTTGCTTTCAACCTCATTCCTTGCTCAATACTTTCATGAATTATTTACGAACCAAAAAAAAGAAAATTCTCTTACAGCAGAAACTTTAATTTATCGACATGAACAGGAGATTTCCATAAAGCAAATCCTCATGAGTAAATTTTCAACATTTTCCATATTGCAACTTCTGTTCATTTCCTGCTCATTCAATTAATTTAATTGCATTCGTCTACATGTGTGTATGTTCAGCCATCATCATCATCGTCAGTTAGAGAAAAACATTCTTTTTTACTTTGTTACCGTTTTCCCTCGAATATAAGAGCCGTTTGGATTGGATTTTTGAATTGAAATTGTAAGCTTATAAAGCATTAATTTCATATTAACCAAAAGCTGAATTGATAGAACTTTTGCTCTTTTATATTTAAAAATATTGCTTTATAAGCTTATAATTTCAATTCGGAAATCCAATCCAAACGGTTCTTATATTCGAAGAAGGACGGTAGCTATTATAGTTTTCGAGTTTTCAAACTAGTCAGCTAACCAGCCAGCCAAAATTAACTTATAAGTTGCTTTTTCCATACAAAAATGCGCTATAAAATGACAAATTAGCAAATAAATGTTCAATTTGATAAATTTTCATAAACATAAACAATCAACTGTAAACAAAGAAATTTTAACAGAAAAATTCATAAAATTTTTCAAAAACTCATTATAAACATTTTAATATTCCAAATAAGAAAATTTAAATAAAGTGTTGTAGAAGCTATATTTCATTTTCAAATGTTTTACCTTGCTTTCAACCACACTCCTTGCTCAATACTTTCATGAATTATTCACGAACCAAAATAGAAAATATTCTCTTACAGCAGAAACTTTAATTTATCGACATGAACAGGAGATTTCCATAAAGCAAATCCTCATGAGTAAATTTTCAACATTTTCCACATTGCAACTTCTGTTCATTTCCTGCTCATTCAATTAATTTAATTGCATTCGTCTACATGTGTGTATGTTCAGCCATCATCATCATCGTTAGTTAGAGAAAAACATTCTTTTTTACTTTGTTACTGGCTAGCTAACAATCGGTCTCTGTGGTCTACGTGTGGAAAACTCGAACGAACATTGAAGATGAAAATTAATTCAAGTGAAACAAAGAGAAAGAAAAAATTTCAATTAAAAAATTGTGTTAAAATGGACTTTAATTGAGTGTGCTTGCTGCATTAACACCATTTACTGAGTGTGATTTATTAATTTTTAACTAAGAGCTGCTTTACTCAGTGTACTTTTGGTGATTGGCAAAAACATCCAAGGACAATTGACCCAAAACAATTTCGAACATTTTTCTCAAAATTAAAAATGTTTTTGTGAGCATTTTAATTGTTTTCAACCAAGATTTATTAAAAATCAAAATTATTTACAGACATTTTTAATTTCTTTTTCATAATACTCAGCAAATTTATATTTTTGAATTTTACCTGAAAGTGTCCTTGGAAAGTCATCAACATTAAAGACATATCTTGGCACTTTGAAATGTGCCATTTTATTTTTGCAAAATTCTTTAACTTCTTCAGTCAACAATTGCCTCTTGTTATCATTTAATCGAACAAATGCTGCAACTTCTTCGCCCAGTCTTTTATCAGCTATGCCTACAGGACATTTATAAGTTGATTTTGAAATTGATAGAAATTTTATACTCACCAACAACATGTGCTTCTTTAATATTCGGATGAGTGTTAAGACAATCCTCAATTTCCTGTTTATGTAGAGAATTATAAATTTTATTTCATAGGAAAATTCAATGATTTTTGTACTTTTGGACTTATATTTTCTCCACCTCGAATTATCATATCTTTTGAACGACCTACAATTTGTCCACGACCATTTTCATGCATGATAAAGAGATCACCAGTATGAAACCATTTATCATCACCATATACCTTCTTCGTTCGTTCTTCATCTTCAAAGTAATCAATCAAACACAAATAACCTCTTATGCATAATTCACCTTTCACACCAAATGGAACAATTTGATCATTAGAATCAACAACTTTTGCTTCTATATGATCACAAATAAATCCAACAGAATCGGCTATCATTTCATTGGTATCGTTTGGTAATGATTGAAAAACTGCAGCAGTAGTCTCAGTTAATCCATATAATGAGCGAACTTTTTTTATATTCAAATATTTTTCAATATCTAATGCTAGCTGTGGTGAACAAATTGCTCCTGCTGTATTTGCAATTTCAATTTTTGGTAAATCAAATTTTAGTTCCTTTTGCTTTGCTATCAAGTCGACAAACACTAAAGAATGAGAGAAGAGAAGAAAATTTAAATGTTTAAAGGAAATTTTAATAAAACTAAAATATTAAATATTCTGTACAGTAAAAGAGTAACATGTGTTTACAGTTCGACTGCTAGAAGAAGACTAAGACTCTTTTTACAGAGGCTTTCAAATTTACAATACAAGTTACAGAACCGACAAATAATCTGCAGATAAATCTACGAACAATCTGCAGACAATCTGTAGATAATTTTCTACAGAAATCTGCGGAAAATTCTGCAGATAAAACTGCAAGTTGTTTTTAACACATAAGATATTTTTAGGAAAACGCCAAAAGAAAATTTTTAAAAGAAATTTATCTGCAGAAAAAATCATTGATAAATTTGTCTGCAGATTTTACTGCAGATTTCTGCTGACAGTTTTTCGCAGACAAACATTCCGCAAAAAAATATCAGCAGATTTGTCAGCAGTTTATCTGCTCTGTATCCAACAGCTTTAATTTGGAAGTGTTTCAGAATATGAACAGGTTAGGTAAAACAGTGTTATTTACTCTATTTGAACAAGAAAAAGTAGAGGGTCCTTTTTGACATCAAGATCGGGAGATTCCGGGATTATATCGATCCCGAAAATAATGTGATTCTTATTTATAAATTTTTCAGGATCGAGATTTCCGAAAACTGCCATTTTGTTTTAAAATTTGAAATTTTTCAGCTCAAAAGCATAAAATTTTTAAAATTTAGAATTCTTTTTAAAAACTTTAATGAATTTGTTTAAAAACCAATAACCAGACAGGGTTGGAAAAACAGAAATCTGTTAACAGATTTCGTTAGTCGACAGATTTTTACCGACTTTCAACCCTGAAATCCGATAAAGGGTAATCAATAAAAATCATAATAGAACTCACTTGTTGGTGTCCCATAAATAACATTGACCTGCTCATTCACAAGGGCGCGTAGAGAGAGTTCTGGTGTGAAATGTGAAGCAGGTAAAATCAAAGCTCCACCATGATTCAATACGACCATAATAGAAATTGCTGTTCCATAGGCATGAAACAAAGGATTATTCATACAAATGCGCGCATAATTTTTATCAAATTCCAAGCGTTTTCCTGCATTTTAATGATTTGTAAAATTAGAATTTACAGCAAAAGAGAATTTTATTACCCATATGATATCCACAATTGACTAAACTAAAATGACTCATTCGTGCCGCTTTTGGACTGGCCGTAGTTCCAGATGTGAATTGTATGTTGAAGCATGAATCGGGTGAAATTTTTGTCTGTAATTTGTCAATTTCTTTTATATCACTCTCAGTAGAATAATTTAACACATCTTCATAGCGTAATGTGTCACTGTGATATAAAAATTTTATTGTTATGCTTTCTTTTTAGTGTGGATATCTTTACTCACCTCAATCGCTTATCACTCTTGATAATAATAAATTTAAGTGAATTATTTGTATTGTTAACAATATCAGGCACGAGTTTTTTTAAAATTTGATAATGTTGTTGTTTTCGAAAATATTCTGGTGCAATGATTGCCTTGATCTTCACTTTTTTAAGACAGTAATCCAGTTCAGGCAACTGATAAGCTGGATTTAATGTGACCTGCAATTATTGTGTGAACTTTACTTATAACTTCATAAATTAATTATTTAATTACACAAATAAGACCAGCACGAGCCATTGCCATGAAACTGATAAGCCAAAATTCATAATTTGGTGACCAAATTGCGACTTTATCACCTTGTTCTAATCCTAAATTTAGAAGAGCAGCTGCAAGCTTATCACACTTTAAATTTTATTTTAATTATTTTATTTTATTTTTATTTTTCAAAATTAATTTCTATCAAACCTTAAATAAAGCTTCTTCATAAGTCAATCGAATTTTTTCTTCACATGACACAATTAGCTCTCTATTAGGATATTTAATTGCCGTTGATTTTATAAGTTGACCAATATTCATATATTTTAATGGTTCATTTCCAATTTGATGAAGATAACTCAAATTACCATGTGGTTGGTTCTGCTGCTCTTGCAAGAACGAGCATCTTTGAGTAAATTAAAAAAAAGAAAAATTATGGACTTGTTGCAGTTTCTCTTTTTCTTTATTAAATTTTTACTTTCTACAAGCACTCCATGAATTGAGTTCAAATAAAAATTTTCTATTGAAAAGTTTCTCGTTTTGTAAAATAAAATTCAAAAATTTCATGATGAAAACTCTGAACACTTTCAAAGCTATGAAGAGACTGGTAATAAAACTGAGGAATAAATATTGGTTATCTAATCTTAGCGTAATTAACTCAGATTTTTTTGAGTATAAGAGAGAGAGATTGATAGGTGTAAAGAAACATTTTTGAGCATTTCGTTACTGATATGAAACTTTTTTTTAATAGTATTAAAATCAAAGGGTTAGAACTCTTGATGAGAAAAATAAAGTAGTCATTCGTACCCCTTGATTGAATTTAATAAAGATAAATACACAAAGAAAAATGTTTTTTAACTGACATAAAGTTTGTGCCAATAAAGCATAGTTTTGAGTCTTTAAAAGCAAAGTTTTTTAGACTTTTTATCACAATTTTAGCCATAACACGTATAAAAATGTAAATAATGTAAACAACAGTTCTTAAGATTCAAAATAAAATTTACCGTTATTATTTTTAGAAAATTTTATGAGACTAATAAAGTTTACTTTTTAGAACTAAAAACTGTGCTTTATTGGTACAAACTTTATGCTAGTTAAAAAACTTTTCTCTCCGTGAAGTTATGCTTAATTAGGCGTTTACAATTTATCGCAAATTTAACGAACGAGGACGGCAATTTCCCGACTTCTATTTTTCTAAAAAAAAATGTCTATAGCACAGGTGTAGTCAAACTCTTTGTTGCTCTTTTTTGATCTTTTCGAACTTTGTCGCTTTTATTGGCTCATTTTTTGCTCTTTGTTACTTTTTTTGTGTGTCTACGTCTGGTCTTAATCGAGGTCAAATTTCCTACATACTTTTATAAGTATTAAAATTGTCCTTAATTCTTTAGAAGAAGTGCCAGAAATTATTTTGGTGAAATTGTCTCTGGATATTTTTACCCATCATCGTATTTTCAAATTAATTATTCAACTTCATCATTATAAGTGAGGATAAATAAAAAATTTGCATGATGAAGTATTTACATGCTCTACAAACATTGAAAAGTCTCTAAAGAGCAGGAAGGAAAAGCATCTTTTAATCAACAACCATCGACGGTAATTCATCTCACTTTCTACATTCTACAGTGATCTTTTTGACAAAAAAATGTTTATTATTTTCAAAAAATGCTCATATCGTAAAATTCAATGATTTATATACTATTCGATTCACCATGAATTCTACTATGTTTCCTCTCGTACGATTTTGCTTTTTATAAATGCTTTCACAATAAATAATTGTCTTAAAAATCAAACATTTTTTGTTTACATTTTCAACCTAATTTTCAAACTTCAATTTTTCAGCACAGAATCGATTATTTCTTGAATGCTGTATATCAATATAAAGCTTAAAATATAGACTTTCTTTTAATATATGTGTGATTGTGACTAGAATGAATTTAAACAGTTTTTAAGTGGTCGCCATTTTTTGTAAAATTCAATAGTTTTGAATATGTTTTTGTTTCGATTACAGAGGTTTAAATCGGAAACTTACATGCACAATGATAAACCAAATCACTATTAACTAATTGACAGTGACAAATCCATAGACTTTAACAGACTTAGCTTGCAATTCGCGATTAAAAAATTTGAAATATTCCGTATAATTTTTTATTTTTTAGTGGTCAAAATCGTTTTCAAATTGTGCGCTTCATAAAATTTTTAAAAATGTCGTTATTGCAAATGCTAAAAATAAATCATTTTTGCATTTGTTTCATTAATTAGATATTCATATTAAAATTTTTTCTATTGATTTAGTAATATTATTGTTTGAATTCATAACTATATACCATAAATCACAATCAATGGGAAGAAAAAGAAGTTTGGCATAACGTACATTTGAAATCTGAATATGTTCACTAATACATTCAAGAGATTACTCATACATATGCAAAAATAAATAATGAACATTTTTTTGTCAAAAAGATCACTGTGCACTCGTTACATTCATTTCTCATTTCCTCTCCCACCACCGCTTACTCGGTTGTTATCGAAATAAGAACGATGTAATGCGAACTGGGAGTTGATGCCTTATAGGTTTGCTGCTGTTATATTTAATCTGATGAATGTTTCTTGAAATAAACTAAAGTATTTATTCAAATTTTCAAATTTATTTAAAAAGTTCGTTAAAAGTAAAAATTTTAAAATTTCACAAAGCAATTAAAAATACAACGAAATATTTTTTGAAAAGTCATTCGGAAAAAATTTGGATAGTTTTAAAAAAAATTTACATCTGTTTTCCAAACTCACTCTCGAAAAATTTAATCCCAGGCGTGGACACACAAAGAAAGAGCAATAAAGATTTACAAAAATCAACAAATTGCTCTTTTTGTGCTTGCACACCATGACTTTGGGAATTTTTTCTGGATAAATTAGTACCAAAGTTCAGAAAAAAATTAATAAAGAGCAAATGAGAACAAATAGAGCAACAAGGACAAAAAAAGTAAATGGGAGTTAATGAAAATTTTAACGTATTTATTCAAATTTTTAAATTTATAACGAATTTTTAATGTATAAAATTTTTTCTTCCTCGATTTAAAAACTTTAAGTTCTTTTCATTCCTTTTGTCCTTTCTTTACAATATAATGAAAGTGAAATGATGTGCATGATATGAATGTAATTGAAAATGTAAATACTTTGTAACGTTGCAAAATGTTTTTTAGCTTTATGTAGAACGTTTAACAATGAGATAAAAAGGAATGGAATGAAATGCGATTCATTTTATCAGGCAAAAGAAAGAAAGAAAACGATGATTTTGTATTTTTCCCTTTACACTATGGGCTTGAATTAAAAAATTTGACCGAAACTCGTTTTATTCACGTTTAATACACTCATTTTATTTATATTTATTCATACAGCTGTTGTAAAACGATGCAAAACGTCGCATAAAGTGGAAATTCTTTTGCCTTAGTATAATCATAGTAATCATATTTTTTTTTCATTCATAACCCATTATAATTTTGCGAAAAACTATTGCCTTATTGTCTGTGTTATTCAAAGCTATCATAAAAACAATTTATTACAAACAAGAGGAAGAGATATATCATTGAAGCATTATTAAGTTTCAATATTGAATAATTTCGATTATTATTCTGAGAGGATTTTTTTCATCTGAAAATCAATTTGTAAGCATACTATTATTAAAAAAATTTACTCATTTTTTATGTACACTTTAAAGCCCTTAAGTATATCAATTATTGATTTGCTGACCAAATATAGTTAAAGATTATAATTATTGACCTATTTTATAAATTTTTCCCTTGAATAATCATTTCTCTCTTTACATTTGACTGATTTTTATACTGTCTTAAGTTTTGTATGTAGTTTTTCGCGATCTTTCATTTAAAATACTGTTTAACACTTCACTTCAAGTAATTGTTTCACAATTTCACTTTTTGATTGTCGAACATAATTATGGACGTAAAAATTGTCAGTTATTGACCTATTCGATTATTATTATAGACCCAAGGGAACTGGACTCAAAAATTGTCAATTATGCAAATGCTCAGCTTTGAATTTAAAAAAACTGCGTTTTATTGAAAAATTTAAAAGTTTCGTTATGAAAAACATTTCACATTTTCTCATTTTCGGAGAAAGTTATAATAATAATTTATATAATTTTAGTATTGAAAGATTTAGCATATTTATTGAAGTTTCTGACTGTGCAAAGAATTTAGTATAGGGCAATTCCACGAGTGAGCGAAACTAGGAAAATTGCGTTTCGTAATTCTTTCTCTACTTGTTTTTATCCAAAAATTTGAACTTGAATTTAAATTTCAATTATTTCCTGATATCTTACACTATTTTCAATTAATTCTAAACTATTAAGTTACTTTACTTATAAGTTGGGTTTTAAAAGGAAAATATGATAGAATAAGAACTTTGATTGTGTTAAAAATGAACTTGAAGATTTTGTAAACAACAAGATTCAAAAATTTTGAACTCTACAAACGCTTTCAATTTCTACAAAAATTCAAACTTTGTGCGTAAGTGACGCTGTTTTCTCTTAGAAATCGTTGATTTAAAGCTGCAAATCACAGCACAGAAAATGTTAAAGTGTCTCTAATTGCCTAAAAACCATTTTAAGTAAGGTTTCACTGAGAAATTAAGCCAAATTTTGCGAAAGGATTTTAAGCTATAAAAAATGGTCTGCATGATGAATTCATCGTTTTGACACATGTTAAATCTATTTTGAGAGAGTTTTTACCAATAATTAATGAGAAAAATGAAAAAGTAGAGTTTTTTGTAGAAATTTCTCACTCATGGAATTGCCCTATATAAAGCTGGCATTTAATCAGAAATTCGATTTTTGTAGAAATTTTTTATGTAGGTAACCAACAAGAAGCTTTTTTTAAAATTTTTAAAATTTTCAAATACATTTGAAATTATTGCGCCTTAACATTTTTCATTATATTTTGAAGAAAAGTTTAATTAAAGAACTAAAATTTAAATTAATTCTAATTGATTTTCCGTAAATTCAAGTTATTTTTTAACGATTGTTTCAAATTCTCAGAACAAGTTGAGAAAACTTACAGAATTGCAAAAATTAAAATTCAATCAAGTTTGAGAATCGCTCTTTGTACATTTTTTATTTATTTTTTCGCCGATTTCTCTTGACTGGAAATAGTTAGAGACATGATTCAACTACTCAAATGCAGTAAATTTTAAAAGAAATCTCATGATATCAAAAGTTTTGCAATATCATTTCAGCAACTGTTAATAATTATAAACATTCGAAAAGATCTCTATAATTTTTTCTTCAAAAACCACCATTTTGGATTTCTAATGGCTGTAACTTTTGATCAAGGAGAGGGAAAAAATAATTTTAGTGATAGTTGATAGTCATGATAGTCAAGACAGTTTTGTATGAGCAGCAATTTAAAATTTTTTATCATCGATTTTACTTAATCTAACGTATCTTATGCGTATGTTCTCAAAAAACTATTTAGCCAATTGACAAACGTTAAAAGGTACAATATTTGTCATTTAAAGGAGCAGTTTTTAAAATAGAGCGATTCTAAAACTTTGTTTTTGCTGAAATTTTTCTTAGAATTGATATTTTTCTTCAAATATAAACTTGTTTCTAAAGCTGAAGTTCTTAAAAGACGTCTTTTGTGCTAAACTTTATAATTAAAACAATTTAACAATTACAAATTTTTGAATTCTAGAATTGATTTTTCTCAAAAACTGTACTGTCAATCCTCATACTTTTGGTATTGAATGATTGCAATTTTCATAAAGTTTCCGACTGAGAGACAAGTTTGTAAATGAAGCTGGCAATTAGTCAAAAATTGGAATTTTGTTAAAAAAATTTCTGTAAGTTGCCAACGCAACAGTTGTTTTGTCAAAAATAAACATAAATGTTTTTCGTAAAATATTCAGTTTTAAGGCATTTATACTAGTCATACTTGCCATGGATATAAAGAAAAGAAAAGCAATTAACGATTGCATTACTCACAAACATAGAAAAGTAGAGGGAATTTGAGAAATTAACAAAAATAAAATGTCAGAAAATCGAACCTAGCGCCCCTTTATAACGAAACATTTCAACCGTGTTTCAGAATCGCTCAATAGTTTCAGTTTTAATAGCATTGAGTTTTCCATTTTTCAAATCAAAAGTTCAAATGAATTTTTCTCCATTGTTTTGCGTCACTAAAATTTATCGTATACACTGTAAATTAAATTTATTTCAAGCACTTTAAAAAACAATACTCAGAATTTGAATATCTTCTGTAGTAAAGAAATAATGATTGAACAAAATTTTAATTACAAAAATACGGACATTTTTTTCAAATGCTCATTTCTCGCGAACTATTTGACAAATCAAAATGATTTATATACCAAACGATTTGTCTTAAAATGTACTACAATATGTCGCACAGCATTTAGCATTTTAAGAAACCATAATTTTCCATACATTTTTCGAAAAATCTTTTGTTTACATTATGGTAGGGTTCGGAATTATGCAGATAAGAAGAAGAAGTATGCGCATAATTTTCTTCTTCTT
>JACWBX010003869.1:0-10828 GCA_014622435.1 Polypedilum pembai
AAGATATCAAGAGATCATTTTGTTTTACACGAAGAAAAATATTTTATTATTGTCATCAGAATTGCTAATCTACTAGTCTGTAGTCAGTAATCAAAATCTACTATAGCCAGTGAGAAAGATAGACAGATAGAAAGCAGACCCTGATATCAAATTGTATGCTAAATCGACTTACCTACAAATTTTTAGTCGTCTTCGGACTCTGATAAAAAGTAACCAAACGCTAAAAAGTAAATTTCTACATTTATAACTCTAATTTGGCATAAAATTTGTTGCTATAAAATCTTAACAATGAGTTCATAACAGAAAATTTTTAGTGTCGGTTGTCTGTTGGATCAAAAATTTAATTTCTTCAATTTCTTCTCACTCATAAACCATGAGACTTAGTAAATAAACAATTTTTGTTTGGAAGTGAAATGCACACTTTCAGATTTCATTGTTACTAGTTAACATCAGAAGAACTTTTTTAGTTGTATTTTGAGCAATTTGATGTAAAAATGTTAAAATAAAACTAAGAGAACTAGACTCAAAAAAATATTAAATATATAATTTCATAAGCCGAACTAATAATTAACTAAATTATTGAAAGATTTGATTTTAGCATTTATAAGTCTATACAATATAATTAAATTTTAATTCTTGATTTATAACAACAAATTTTCTTTATGACTTCACAATAACGAAATGAAGAACAAAGTAAATTCAATTTATATCAGATTTCTCAGACTTCACTATCACTAGGTAATATCAGAAGAACCTCTTTAGTTATATTTTCAAAAAAAATTTATGAAAAAAGTTAAAACCAAAATGAAGGGAAGTTGAAATTAAAATTAAATCAAAAAAGAAGCAGAACCACCACCACCACAAGAGGGAATTATTAATTAATATAAGATTTGATCTCAACATTTGAAAGTCTATACAATATAATAAAATTTCAATTCTTGTTTTATTACAACAAATTATTTTTATAACTTTACAATAACAAAAGTCAAAAACAAAATAAATTTAATTTGCATCAGTCTGATGAACTACTTTAGCTATATTTTCAAAAAATTATTAAAATAAAACAAAATAAAAAATTTTTTCACTAGAATAAATCATTAAATAAATTTATCACAAGATTTGAATTCATTATTTATCAAACTTTAAATTATAATTAAATTTCAATTTTTCACTTAATTACAACAAATTTTCTTTCTGACTACAAAATAAAACAAAAAAATTCAATTTGCATAAACTTTTTATTTTTCAATTCGTATAAAGAGGACAGATTGGATTGAATTTACCAATTGAAATGTTATGTTATATTGATAAATCATGCCAATTGTACACAGCAAGAGAGTAAAAAAAAAGTCATGATAGCTTCTGATTTCATTAAACGATTTACCGCGCTCTTTTTTCAATTTAATTGTAAAAATCGCATTCAATATTATCAGTTTGTCGATTTATTGAATGTTTTTTTTAACATGCACAGCGGCAAAAAAAAAGAGTTTTTCACTTTGTCTTTAATCAATGATCGACATTGCTGTCAATTTTATCTCTCTTGTCACCTAATGTCTCATTTAATTGAATCAAAAAAAAAAAAAAAGGAATTTTAAACAACTTCATTGCTGCTGGATTATATTGACTTGCTTTACAATGTTGTTGTTTTTGCTTGTTGCGTAGATGTCTATCATTTTTGTCCTTTAAGCCATTGTTGTTATACAGACAGCCTGTGATAATATTTACAAAAAATTCCGCTATGAAAATTTTAGATGTCGCCTTAATCGTTTTGAAACGCCATCTAGAGGAATTTTTTGTAAATATTATTACAGGCCGCCTGTGTTAACAACACTGCTTTAAGCTTTAATTGTAAATCACAACATCGCCATCATGACCTTCTCAGAAACTCTATGAAAATGATAAATATCATATTTTCTCACTAAACCATGACTCATTCATCTTCTCTTTCTAGAACGTGGCAAAATGACTTAAAAATTTTAGTTTTATGTCGAAATCTATCTCAAATAATTAATCTAACTCGTTTTGTTTCAAACATGTCTAAAAAATTTTGTGTGTTTTGAATTTTTAATTACTAGCATTCAGTGTTGTTACACAGGCGGCCTATGATTGCCTGTGATAATATTTACAAAATATTCCGCTAGATGACACTTTTAAACGATTTAGGCGCCATCTACAATTTTTATAGCGGAAATTTTTTGTAAATATTATCACAGGCTGCTTGTTTTACAACACTGCTAGCACTCTAAATTAACAAGAAGAAGAAGAAGAAGGAAAAAATTTGAATATAAAACTTTCGCGAGTTTAAAACAATGAAGATGAGATAAAAAATTTACTCCTAGTAAAAATTATAATTATTTTGATAGCGATCTGATGATGAACTTTTTATAAGAAAAATAAATTTCGGCTGCTGCTACAGCTTTGTTTCTGTTAATTACGGTTAATTTTTTTTGGTGATGGTAAAAAAGAGATGAAGATTTTTAGGTTTGGGAAGTGAAAATTTTTTCACATCATTAGGAAGATTTTTTATTTTTATTTAATAAATTGTTAAGATTTGAAAATTAAATATGAAAATTTGTCAAAAGTGATTTAAAAAATTTAATAGTCAAACGGAAAAAAATATTAAAATGTTATAGCTTTCTCGTAGAAGTGAATTCAAATCTTGAAATTAATTTTTTAATTCTGTTATTTTATCTTTTTGTCTAATTTTTTTTTTCAAAAATTTATTTTGCTTTAATTTAATTTCAAAAATGTCAGTAGGGTTCATGCGGCAGTCTGCGCCAAATTAAAATTCATAGTTTGAAAAAATCCTAAAAAAATTGTAGATGACGCTTTCAAGAATTTGATGTTTGATCGAAACCTAAAAAATCTCTCATATTTACAAATCTTAAGTTGATGAATTTTTAGAAAAAATTGACATTTGAAGTTTATATATAAAAATTTGTCGAAAAAGAAGTTTTTAAAGATTTTCAAATCTTGATAATTCTTACAAAAGTTAATGCTTCAAATAGTTTGGCTTAATTTTTTCTATACATGCAAAAGTTCGAAAAAAACACTCTATAGAAAATTGCAAATGATGCTTCAATCGCTTCAATCATTCGCTATCTACTTAATTTTTATTTTTTTTTCTGTCTGGCCGAACCTTAAAAATTTCTTACGAATATTTACTTGATGAATTGTAGAAAAAATTGAAATATGAAATTTAAATAAAAAATATTGTCACAATAATTTTCATAGATTTAATAAGACAAGAGACAAATATGTAAATTATCCTCGAAGAGATCCCAAATCAAATCTTGATATTTTAATAAAACGTTTAGTATCATTTTCTTTTTTATTTATTTTTTTCCATAATTCTTTTGTTTCTTTCTATATTTTCTTTTTTGCTTCAATTTACTTTCAATAATTTTTAGAGTTAGCACATCAGCGTATATGTATGAGCAGACAAAAGTTCGAGGATAAAATTTCGCATTGAAAATTGTAGATGGCGCTTCAATCTATTTTTGAAAATTTATTTTAGCGCCATCTATAATTTTCATAGCGTAATTTTTTAGAATTTGTCTCTTGTTGAAATCTAAAAATTTCTCACATTTGTTTATTTTCCATTTACAAATCTCTCTAAAAACCATAAACAAAAGAATGAAACGACTTTCACTCAATTGACTGTAAATTTCCGCTTTTTATTTTTTATCTAAATTGAATCTCATTTATTAATTTACTTATGATGATGGTCAATTTCCTCAATCTACTGTTACTGCTGTTGTCAAAAAACAAACAAGAAATTTCTTTCTTTTATTTTCTTCTGATTGAATAAACAATTTTGCGGGTTTTTTTTTTTCATCTATGCATGTTAGAATTTTTCTCTCTCTTTACCGTGCTATAAAAAGCAGCAATAAATCTTAAAATGAAGATTTTTTTCATTGCGATATGGGAAAAATTAATTTTTTGTCACGTGTTGCCGACATTGATTTTTTGTTATACATGAACATTTTTCTCTTCTCTTCTCTTATCCATTGGAGGGTTAAAAATAATTTTATTTTATTGAAAATAACTGAACAATAGAAAACTGAACTGCAAATAGTTCTCTTTTTTATGGTTGATAGTGCACTACATTAACGTAATTAATAATCAATGATTTATTGTTTTTCAATCGATATAGAATCAGAGTTGTTACATAGACGGTCTATTTGAATATTTACAAAAATTCTTCTAGATGGCGCTTCAAAACGATCTAAGCGACATCTACAATTTTCATAACGGAATTTTTCGTAAATATTCAGAAAGACGTTATAGAACGTCTATGTAACAACTCTGTATAGAAGCAATGTATGTCATTGTCATCCCTAAATTGTGAACTGTTTACCACAAAATAAAAATTTTTTATTTTTCTAAATCAAAGAGAAGAGAAAAAACGGTAAAATGAGCTTTAACGGTTTTATATTTATTCAGAGTAAAAACCCGAAAAAAAAGGCAGATCTATAACTTGCGATAACTTTTTAAATGAGAAAAAACCCAACATTATGGCAATGACAATGAGATGAATCCCAAATAATAATAATTTTCTCTCTGTATGTTGATAACCAGCAGCAATTTGGGAATGAATTATTAAATAAAATTTCTCTTTAGAGTGTGTGTGAAGCAATTTTTATCATCATCATCAGATTTTTTTTTTTTATTTAGGTTTAGTGGATAGAAACGAGGAATGGAAATTTTTTATTTTTTTGGAAAAATTTTAAAACATGATTTTGTTAAGAGTTTTTTTAAAGAAAAATTTATCAAAAAGAATTTTTTACATATTTCTAGCAATTTTAACGAAAACCAAAACGTTGCAAAAAGCTGCAAAACATTGCATAAAGTGGCAAAACGTGATATCAATTTGATGTTCTTTTCCCTTGACAAAAACTCAAACAAACTACCAAGAATTTCTTGATAATTTCAAATCAGATTTTAAAGTCTCAATGGCTACTCTGTTTTTTGTTAGAAAACGAACAGAAAAAGAGAGAATTTGACATGTCTAGTCCGAGTAGAAATCAAAATAGCCATTCAGGTGCTCTAATCATTAAGCTATTGGTGAATATCTTGAAATTTGTATAATTGACAACTTCATGTTCTCTCTTGGTTTTCTAAAATTTTTTGATTTTTAAAAAATCAAGACTTAAAATTAGTGTCCTGGTAGATCAGTGGTAAGACGCTGTTGTTCGAACAAGCTGACGGTCTTGGATTCGAATCCCGAGGTGAAAACCTTAAAGAATCTTAGCCTTCAAGTCAGTGTTGTTTCACAGGCAGCCTGTGATTGCCTGTGGTAATATTTACAAAAAATTCCGCTATGGAAATTGTAGATGGCGCCTCAATCATTTTGAAGCGCCATCTAACGGAATTTTTTGTAAATATTATCACAGGCAATCACAGGCTGCCTGTATAACAACACTGCTTCAAGTATTTTTTGGACAAAAACTTAAGCCTTTAATCGTATCGTTGAAATAAAAGAAACTTTTTAAAATATTTTTACCATCCCTTTGCTTATTTTTTGCCCAATACAAAAATTTTTTCACTCAAACAGTCACGATGAAAAAAAAAAAGTCCACGAATAATTAATAAGCTTTTCGTACTATTTGGGACATGTCATGATAATAAAAAAAAACTTTTTCTCCTCCTCCATCGCCTTTCAACCTATCCAATACAACCTGAAAATGGCATAACATGAAACAAAACGTCAAAAGGTTTTCAAAAAATGTGATATGGCGTGTATTGTTCTCTGCAGCACGCAAAAAAAAAGAGAGCGGCAAAAATTTTCCTCTATGTATTTTCCATTTTCATCTATTTTTTTTTTCATTTTGTACATAGAGAATGAGTGAATGATAGAGAAAATCAGCAGGAGTAAAAACAACAATAATAAAAGCCGTCTCTGATTTCACATTGCTTCATTTGGTGTTTTATTCACATATATCTATGTTAAGACGGGGATTAATATTATTATTATTAAAAGTTAAACAAAAATGTTTTAGAAATTTTGAAATTTTTGAACAAAAATATTTTTTGAACTTTTTGAAAAATGTCAAAAATAATTTTGAACTTGAGAAGAATTTTTCAAAATTCTTTTTGAACTTGAATAAAATTTATTGAACTTATTTATTTTCAATAGTTTTTTGATTTTCAGAAAATTTCTTCATATTTTTTGATCATAGAGAAAATTTTCGAAAATTCTTTTTGAACTTGAGAAGAATTTTTTGAATTTTTTCAACGTTGAGAAATTTTTAATTTTTTACAGTAGATAAATTAAATTTTATTCAAAATATTTTGAAGCTGAATCATAATTATTCAAGAAGCTTTGTAGCTATGAATTTTGTATCAATTAGTTCAAAAAATTTATATATTTTGAAGCCGAGAATTAATTTTGAAAATTTGTTTGAACTTCAAAAGATTTCTTCATAGTTTTTGAACTTGTCAAAATATTTTCAAAAAACATTTTGAATCAAGAGATTAAAATTCTTAATAAGCAAAACAGAGTAGTCATTGAAAAATGTTCTTTTTAGTTTTCAATGAAAAATATCAATTTTTTTTTGTAATTTTTTAATTCAGAATTTTTTGAATTTAAAAAATTATTTCAAAAAATTTTTGAACTTTGATGAAATTTTAAACTTGAAGAAATTTTTTCAACCAAGTTTTGAATTTGTTTGTGTGAAAAAATATTTTCAAATTTCCTTGAACTTGGTGAAAATTTTGAAAAATCTTTTTGAATTTAAGTTTAGTTTTCAAAATATATTTTGAAAATATTTTTGAACCTGAGAAAACATTTTCAAAATTTTTTTTGAACTTTGATAAAAATTTTGAATATTTTTGAAAATCTTTTTGAAATTTCAAACTAAAATCTTCTTGTCATTAAACTATCTCCTATTCTGCGTAAAAAAAAAATTCATCTTTCAAACCAAGAAGAAGAAGAAAAAAAAAGAAATTCTCTCTCTATTTTTTTTTTTTTTTTTTGGTTGTATAAAATAAAACCGTTGAGTTGACTCAACGATGGATGAAAAAGAAGAACAAAAAAGGAAATAAAATTGTATTTTTATACATATTTTTCTGACAAGCATTGTTAAAATTTTTCACTAAAAGATTTTGAAATAAACAGCAGAAGCAGCAGAGAGATGAAGTCATTGTTTCTAAATGAATTTCCAGACTTGCCTTAATTGCTCATTAGATTGTGATCCCAATGGGCAATGATGATGATGAGGATGACTAAATGCTAACAAATGAAGATGAAAAAAAGGGCAGTGACAGAGAGAGAGAAAAAACCCTTAATATCAAGAAGTAAACCCCGCAACCATATCTCGGGTTTTAAAATCTTTTTTTTCTCTCTCTCTCTTCTTCTACTCTGTGGTGTAAATGCTTTCTACAAAAATGTGAAAATTAAACTCAGGGAGGAGAAAAAAAAGAAAAAAAATATTAAATTAGTTGAAAATGAGAAATTATAGTTTTTTTCTTTCTCTAAAATAAAAATGTTCTAGAATAGAATGCCAGCAGGAAGTAACAATGGAGAGTAAGCGAAAAAAAAAAAAAAAAAAAAATTACCGTAATCCATTATTTCATTATGTTTTGTTGCTGCTGCTCTTTCTCTTCTCTCTTTTCTCTAGTTGAAATCATATATGAATGGTTGAGGCAGCTCTCTCTCTTTTTACTTTCTGTATGTTATATATAGAGTCACATTTGTTAAATGGAAAAAAAAAAGTTAAAGGGGGATGATTAACTTCAAAGTGAGTTCTGAGCTGTCTTGATGGGTCAGTGGTAAGACGCTGGCCTAGCAAGCTGATGGTCCTGGATTCGAATCCCGAGGTGGAAGCCTTGAGGATTCTGAATTTTCTGGTATTTTTCACGCTCAGAACTAACTGCTATCGGAACGCAGTATAAAAGGTAAAGTCCACCAACGAAATATTACAAGAACGTCAGGCTCATCCTCTGTCTTCATTAATCGTATCGTCGGAATGATGAATGACTCGTTGTTGTGACGGAACACGCTTCAAATATGAAGCAGTCACATACAACGCCCTACGCTTCACAGTGGAGTAACAGGAAATCATCATCATCATTAACTTCAAAGTCAAGAGATGAAAATTCTCAATTTACGTAACTGTTTTGTAGAAAAATACAGCATTTCACTGTTTTTAGTATATTTTCACAGAAAAAGTATAAATTCATAGCAACTCGTAGAAAACGTACAATTTTGATGAAAAAGTTTTTGAACAAGGTAAACACTGAAAAATAAGTAAAAATTTAAAAATTTACAAAAATATTTTTAGTTTTCTTTTTAAAGAATTATTTAACTAAGGTAAAATCAAAAGAATAATAGTTAGTTGCGGCATAATTAAAAACAGTGTTGTTACACAGGCAGCCTGTGATTGCCTGTGAAAATATTTACAAAAAAATCCGCTATGGAAATTGTAGATGGCGCTTCAAAACGATTTAGACAGAAAATTCTAAGTTTTAATTGATTTTTTGAGTATTTAGGCTATAAGCTTCTTATATGCTCTGTTTGAAAAAGCGAAAAGCATAAATATTTTATCTCATTTAACGTTCGGCCATCGGCGTCGACATCTGTAAACAAAAAGCTTCCAAAAAATTTCACTATGAAAATTGTAGAGGGCGCTTGAAAAACGATCTAACCGCCATCTATAATATTCATAGCGTAAGTCTTTTTTGCCGATATCAAAAAATTTCATCCCCCTCTTTATACAGAGTATTCTTTTACATTAATTTTTTTTCTAACTCAAGTCACTCAGTGATATGATATTTGAAACTAACTCTATATATATATATATATGTGAAGCATGTTATGGATAAATAAATATGTGAACAAGTAGAGAAAAAAAAGATCTCCTTTTACACACACACACTCGCACACACATCAACATCAACTTACGCTCTTATTCGATTTTAGCAAGTTTTTTTTTTCCTCTCTTCTTCATCGTTGAATTTCATTTTTTTGCTTTTACTATTCCGGGCGAACATAAATCAAACACATCAACCCCTATGTGTCATGGCACGCCTGACAACTGATTGCAAAAGAAGGGTGGGAATTATACAGACACATATACACAATATCCTTTTATAAAAGGAAATTTTTTCTCTCTCTGTCTATACATGTATAAGTAAAAAACATGAAAACGATGAACAATGAGGCAACAGCGACTTTCAATTCTATTTTGTTCATGCATCTCTTGATATTTTACATGTTTATTCTATAAAAAGTTTTTTTTTTTCTGCCTCTGTTACTTCACAGTGTTGTTACACAGGCGGCCTGTGATAATATTTACAAAAAAATCCGCTAGATGACGCTCTAAATCGATTTAGGCGCCATCTACAATTTTCATAGCGGATTTTTTTGCAAATATTTTTACAGGCCGCCTGTGTAACAACACTGACTTCACTACTCTCCACTGAACTCTTTGCTGTTATTCTATATGCTTCCACTCGGATGTCGCATCAGAATAAACACAAAAAATGTTTTTTTTTCTCTCTTTCTGCCCTTGCTTGACATATCATAGCGTTAGCAAAAAAAAAAGTCAATGTATGATGAAAATAACAAGCGACATAGTTGTTGTTAAGTAATTTTTAATTATTTAATAACAATTATCATGATTATTTGACTATAATTTTCCTTTTTGTAATTTTTCATCAAGTTTTGAATTTAAAATTAAAAAGTTAAAGAAAGAGTTTTAAAATCGAAAATCAAATCTTGATGAAATTATAAAATTTGTTGACCATTCTCTCTTTGTTTTTTTTTTTTTTCTCAAAAATTTCAATATTACCCAGAATCAGTAGAATTCATTTTTTATGTCTAAGATTTCAATTTTAAAAAAATTCTTATTGAGAAAAATCCAAGGTGTGGAAACTATCAGGATAATCGTTAAAATCCTCTAAATATCTCGGAGTTTCCACACCTAGGAAAAATCATAGTTGTTCTAGAGTTAAACTAAAATTCAACTAAAGCCGCTTTTAATCGACTAAAATTGATCGCGACTAAAAAACAAAACGCTTTCAGCCTCTGGTTGTTCTTGTCGAATTGATGAAATTTTATCAATTTTTCTTGAGGATTTGCTACAAAATTTTGTAGAGACTGAAACCGTTTGAAAATTTAGTTACAAATAAATAAAGATTAACTTAATTTTAATCGATTAAAAATAAATAAAAAGTTGATTTTTAGTTATTGGTTTTTGCTTTTTTGATTTTCAATTGAAGATTTGAATTTAAAATTAAAATTTTGTGACGATGTTTCAAAAATAGGAAATTGCAATCAAAAAATAAAAGTTTTGAGTCTAAGTTTCAAATCTTATGAAATCTCTGTATTTTTTTCTGAAATTCTATTAAAATTATTTTTTTTTCCCAAAAATTTAAATATCAATCAGAATTGTTAAAATTCAATTTGTAGTCAAAAAACCTTTTTATTGGTGTCAATTTGAAATTTGATTCTGGGTGAAATAAATTTTTTGATTTTAATCCAACCCATTTGAAGTTAGCTCATTCCATCTTCGGCCGAATTTTTGGTCATTTTTTCTGCGCCTCTTGATTTCCGGTCAGGTTCTCTTTCACTAAGCTATCTTGACAGAATGTTCACTTAAACTTCTCTAACTACACTTTTAATGAGTTATCGTTGTAATCGGATGCTATAGAATCCACTTAGACACTGCTTTAAGACAAATCTAATCAAATCGACTTGACGTGCTAGCTTGATACAGTTTGGATAATTTAAGGTGAAATAACTGATGTTTTTTTTTGTCATATTTGACTACTTTTTGTCCAAGCTATTTCCATGTCTTGTTAAAACTTTGCGAATTCAATAAAA
>JACWBX010003869.1:10848-27845 GCA_014622435.1 Polypedilum pembai
AATTGACTACCTTCGAATTACTAGACCTAAATGCTATCGAGTGAACCATTGAAAGCTTTTAAATTTTATTCAAACTCTTGCAGAATAGCTACTTGAACACAATTTTAGTGTAAACTCGCTATAAATCTTTCTCGCATATTGTTTCACAACTAAAATGACTAGAATCGATGAAAAAGTACTTAAAACATACTAAAAATAACATTTAAAATTTTCTCCTTCGACAAGATTCGAATCGTCGACCATCGAGTTATTAGACTAAGACTTTACTGATTGAACTATTAGAACTATTGAAGCTTGTAAAAATTTCGGCTAAAAAGACTATATGAATCACGGTTTAATATGAAATCTGTGAAAATTGATCTCGTATTGGGTCTCACAACTATTCTGTAGTGGTCAAATGTGGAAGACTAAGCATTTAATTTACTTAGAATTTTCTAACTCAACTTAAATTAATAAAAGTGTGGTTTTTTAATTTTTAAAATTATATATTTAGTTATTGGTTTTTACTTTTTTGATTTTCAATTGAAGATTTGAATTTAAAATTAAAATTTTGTGACGATATTTCAAAAATAGGAAATTGCAATAAAAAAAAAAGTTTTGAGTCTAAGTTTCAAATCTGAATTGAATTTTTATTCATTTAATATGTGCCAAAGTGTCTTATATGTATTTTTTTTCCAAAAATTTAAATATCAATCAGAATTGTTAAAATTCAATTTGTAGTCAAAATCTGATGACGTCATGTCACACAAAAAAACCTTTTTATTGGACCCATTTGAAGTTAGCTCATTCCATCTTCGGCCGAATTTTTGGTCGTTTTTTCTGCGCCTCCTGATTTCCGGTCAGGTTCTCTTTCACTAAACTATCGGTGGACATCTCAAAACTTGACAGAATGTTCACTTAAACTTCTCTAACTACTCTTTTAATGAGTTATCGTTGTAATCGGATGCTATAGAATCCACTTAGACACTGCTTTAAGACAAAACTAATCAAATTGAGTTGCTTGAATCGACTTGACGTGCTAGCTTGATACAGTTTGGATAACTTAAGGTGAAATAACTGATGTTTTTTTGTCATATTTAACTACTTTTTGTCCAAGCTATTTCCTTGTCTTGTTAAAACTTTGCGAATTCAATAAAAAGCAACTCTGAGAAAACTGCATAGCGCATGTAAAAATAGATTTTATATGATAAAATATTGTCGCTGTTACCACAAATGTGTTGTTAGATTTATCATAATTTTAAAATCTTATTTGCGGTGTCATGAATGGCAAACAACAAGTTGAGCTAATTAATGAATTAATTTTTGTGCACTTTCATGTTGCAAACAACAATGTTTATTGATTATTTTGTTAATTTCAGCATTGTTTGATAATAGAGTCAGAAACTATTTAATTTTTCAGCGACTAGCTAAAGTTTCAGTTATTTTAAGTCGATTAGTCAAAAAAAGTTCAAAATTTAATTGAAATTTTTATAACAGAATTTTTGAAATATTTTGAAAGTTCAAAAATGATTAAAAATTTTTAGAAAAGAATTTTTGAAAATTTTGAAATAATTTTGAAGTTCAAAAATTTAATTGAACATTGAAAAGATTTAAAATTCAAAACACTTTTAAGTTTCAGTCTGCTGTCCATATATAATTTTACTTAGACGGTGGATTTTATTTAGGGTGAATTTACATAGAAAATGGTTGCTAAAATCCGATGTTGGCCGATAATTGAAAATCTATAACGCCAGTACGAGCGAAACTTGTACTTTTTATATGATTCGACCGTAGAGTGAGCATTGAGCGGAGGTCATCGTTTGAGGAAGTCAAAAAGTTACTTCACTGACTTCTAAGAATTAATTTTGAGATGTCAGTGCTAAACTGATCTGCTATAAACACTGTTTTGCTCGTTTTTAATTGAAGCTTTTGAAAATTTTAAATCAAAGACACAAAAAATCTTTGAAATTTTTCTCACTTCATCTATTATAAAATTAAAGCAAAAGACATTTAAAAATTTAAACAAACAACCTGTAGTCTTAAACTACCTAACTTTTCAAAAAAATCAATCACTCCAATTGTTTAAATTCGTTCCAAACTGTCGCAACAAAAATTTTTTCTTTTTACCTTCAAAATTTATTTTGCATAGAAACTTTTTGTTTCTTCCTTGTTCTTTCTTTTTAACTCATTGTGTAATTGTAGCTCAATTCCTTTACTTTTTTGTCTTGCACATCTTCTTACTGTTACTGCTGTTAAGTGAAAACTTGTGAATGCAAAAAATGTGAGAAAAGAATTTATTTTTTTAGAAAGTTTTGCCTTTTTTTTGTCTACTAAGCACGCTTGGTGACATAACAGATTTCTCTTAAAAATGCACAAACATTTTCTCTCTCTCTTTATCTATTCATTTTCATGGTTGGCAATTGCACACAATTCACACAGCATCAATGAAAATTCTCAGTAATTGAATGTAAATATTTGTGCTAGGAGGCAGCAAAGGAAGTGAAGAAAGAAAAATTTTATTATTAGTTGTGTCTGAGTCCTCATTCTACTTGCAAATAATTTTAACTTGTCTTGTTGTTTCTTCTCTACTGCTGCTTCTGCTGCTCCTTAAGATGATGGTTTGATGGGATTTATTTGAGTGTTAAGGGAACTGAAAAGCAGAAGAAGATTTGAATTTAAGAATTATGAAGAAAAATTTACTAGGGTTTGTCTGTTAGTGCTGACAAAATATTTCTAAAATTTCTATTGAAAATTTATAGATGGCGCTTTAATCAGTTTGTAAAATATTTAAAATATTCCAAAAAAAATCACTTTGAAATTTGTAAAACGTGCTAATTTAAAGGGACAGAAATGATAGCAAAATAGCAAAGTTTCATCAGAAAAATAATAAAAATAGCAAAAATCTTGTTACTTGTCTTTTCTCTGTATTGATTAAAGCGCCATCTACAATTTTTGGTATCAAGTATTTTTGGAAGTTCAAATTTGGCACCGACAGGTATAATATGAAGAAATTTGATGGAAAGTTTCTAGCAAAGGTTTTAAGTTTAAGCTTTCGAAGGTTTTCGCTATGTTAATTCTACTGAGCATTACACGTTGATCAAAGCGCCATCTTTGAATTTCATAGTGATTTTTGTCGGCGCCGACTGACAATAAAAAATGTTGAGAAACAATTTATATTTTCATTATTTAACCAAAAGCTTGGTACCTTCTTCATGGAACGAATTTTAAAAAAAATCCACAATGAAAATCATAAGTGACACACGATGTTGCTCACAATCTGATTGAAGCGCCATCTATGAATTTCAAAGTAAATTTTATTCAAACATTTGACTACACAAACTTGCGAACCTTATCAAAAAAACAAAATTATTTTAGTGACATTATTTGAAGATAATCCAACATACAACACATATAATCATCATCAACATCTTTTCAATACATGTATACGCGCTTAAGAAAGAAAGAAAAAAAAGTCGAAAAATCGCAAGTCAAGCGAAAGAGGATGAAAGAAAAAGAGCATAAAAAAATCGAACATAAATCATATTTTTTGACAATTTCCTCTTTTTTTTATAATTTCGTTGCGTTCTGCACAAGAGAGAGAGAGAGAGAAAAGAATTTTTGTTGTTGTTGTTGCTGGTGTTCGACGCCTCTCTCACTCTTTGCCAGATATCCCTTGGAATGAATGAATGAATGAAGAAGTGAAGAAGAGAGAAAAAAATGACGGCAAATATTCATGGCCCATGGTGAGCGACATACAGAGAGAGAAGATCTTTAGTGTATTTACATCTATCTTTTGAAATTATTAACGAAAATATAAAAGGGGAAAAAGCAAGGATTTGACACTTGACTTGTTTACTTGACTATTTTTGCGCAAGTTGCAAGTCAACTTGACTTACCTAAAAGTGTCTCTAAAACAGTCAAATTTTATTTAATTTGGTCAAAATTCTTAGTAAATTTAAGAAACAATGACTTTCTTATGAATTTAGCAAAATTTGGTCAAAATAAATCAAACTTGAATGAATTAAAGACAAGTCAAGTGAATTAAGTCAACTTGACTTACTCAAAATTGTCTCTAAAATTTTTGACAAATTTATATGAAAGTCAAAGATAATTAAATTTACAACAAGTTTTGATTGAATTAAATAAAATTTGATTAAATTAGAGAAATTTTTGACTAAGTCAAGTTGCACAAAAATAGTCAAGTATTCATTCAAGTGACAAATCCTGAGAAAGAAGTGATGATGATTGTGCGGGAAATGTTCATGTTCGTTCATATGTGACCTTTTCCTTTTTAATAACAACAGCAAACACAATCTACATAGTTTCACAATGAAATCATTCAAATATGAAAAACATTTCAAATGACTACTGATAATAACTTCATGACATTATATCTTCTGCCTATATGTGTGTGTTCACATTTTAGATTTTTATCATATCATGCATATGTTGGCACTCAGTCATAGAAGAAGTTTTTTGCTTGTTTAACAACAACTTTTGGTCACTCTCTTTTTTGAATATTCATAAACTGCTTTAACATGCAAGTGAATGCAAAAAATTGCATAAATTTCTTCTTCTTACTTTTTTTTATTGTTCTTTCTCATGTCTGCACTGGCTCAATATGTTACATTATTGCGAGTAAATGCAACAGGCAGATGCAAAGAAAAAATTCTTTTTTTTCAGCTCTTTTTTGTAAGATTTATTGATTGTGATAAAATAAAATTGAAATTCACTTTGAGAGATGTTGTGGGAAAATTTTAAAGTTTTTTAATGTCAAGACTTGGATTTTGAAAAATTAAAATTTCATATGCAAAAGTTGAAAAAAAAGAGGCTAAATAATCGTATAATAAATTTTAATTTACTGAGATACGAAATCAGAATTTTAAATTTATAAATTTAATGTATAATAAAAATTTCGAAAATTATAAGACAAATTTTCAACTTAAAGAACTATAACATGTGAAAGATTACTAAAAAATTTCAGAATAAGGACGTTGAAAATTACTAAAGTTTGCCAATCGACGCCGACAAAAAAACTTCCGAAAAATTTCACTATGAAAACTGTAGATAGCGCTTCGATCATTTTCCAAAGCCAGAAAAATTCCGCAATGAAAATCATAGAGGGCGCTACGCATATTATTTAGAGATTTTGTGGGAAAAAATTAACTTTTTGAGAGTTTCTTCTTGATGTCATTATTTGAATTTAGAATCAAAAAAGAAATCGACATTAAAAAATAATGTATTATGACAAGATTTGAAACTCAGATTTCGAATAGAGATGTAAAGTTTTACAATAAACAATTCAAGTTTAATTAAACAATTTTTCAATTTAAAATAATAAAAAAACTAATTAGAACTAAAATTTATTCATCTAGTGTCGCTAAAAAACTCTTTGACTATTTAAGCAACAAAAATTCATCATATAAAATTTTCTCCGACTCTTAAATTGATAAAATTTTTCATTTGTTTCATTCCAGGTAATAATTTTAAATTATCATCAAATATGACCTCTTTCCCCACGAACTGCCATGTAATCACTGTCATCATCAGCTGTAATGAAAATTCAAACAAGCAAACAACAACAAACAAGCTCATCTACTAAAAAAGTCGAAAATTGAGCTCACAGCAAGCAAGCAATGAACATTTTTTTAATTATCATAGCACATAAATCTTTCATCCCTTATTATAACGGCAAATTCAAGAGAGAGGAAGAAAAAAAAATTAAAATTCACAAGTAAGAAAGTTTCCGTCATCCTAACAAACAATAGATATACACTGTTACTGCTGCTCCTATCGTCGTCGTCTATTGATTATTTTTAAATTAATTTTTTTTTTTTCATTCTTTGCTCTTCTTGCGATTTTTTCTTTCGCTTACAGTTACAGCTTTTAATATGTGAAAAGGAAATTCCGCGTCAACTTTTCCTTCTTCATTTTCTATTGTGTTTCCTTCAAATAAGACTAAAAATTTAACTTTGAGAATTTCTTTTAATTGTCACTTTGACTGAAGAAGGGAAAGAAAAATTCTTTATTAGATTTAACACTCGCTTTATAATAAATTTTAGAATATTTTATAGCTGACATAAAGTTTGCCCTTATAAAGACAAATTTATAAACTCTTAAAAGAAAATAATTAACTGTTAAAAATTTTTTTATACTACTTTAAAAATTCCTTTTTTAAAACTTTATAAAGACAAACTTGACAGCAGTTATAAATAATTTTACTGTATGTAGCCTAAATTCGATGATCTTACAGACTGGTACTGAACAGTGAATGTCTGAAAAAGAGCAACAAAAATTCAAATCCAAGCGGACTGAGTCGAAGTGAAATTTTCAAATTTAAAGATTGAACCAATTGGCTATTGAGACACTTAACTACTCTAAAAAATAAGTTGTTTTGTACAATTTTGATTATTTTGCTGCAAAAATGTTACATTTTGTTCAATTTGTTTGTCATTACTCACCGAAACCGTCTCAATATCAAATTGTAACTAAATAAAAGTCGACTAAAATGTTTTAACTAAAATCATACTAACTTTTAATCATTTAATGTTTACATTTTTGTATCGAATTAATTTAGTTGACATTTTAGTTAATCACAAAATGGTTTCAGATTCTGTTTTTAGTTTCGTTTTGGGGAAAATTGTTTGCTTAAAAAGTTAAAAATTTAGTTAAAATTTAAGAATTGATTACAAAAGCTTATTAAAAACTATTAGATTAAGAATCAAATCTTAGGAATTTTAAAATTACTCTATGAATTTGAGCCCTTTTTTCTTTTTAAATTCCAGTTTTTATTTTATGTTCTTAAGAACATTTTTTTATTTTCAAAAAATTCAATTTCAAAATTTTGTGGCACTTCAATCATTTGTTTCGTCTTGGAAAAAAAATTTTGTTTAAAAAGCTAAAAATTTATTCAAATTTCATGAATTGATTAGAAAAAGTTTTTAAAAATTTTAAAAATTAAGAATCGAATCTTAAGATTTTGAAATATTCCATAACATTTTTATTCCAATTTTTCTTTTTAAAAGTTAATTTTCAAATCAAGAAAGCAAAAATTGCGCTTTAAGAAACTTTTTTACTATTTCAAAAAATTTTTATTTTCTATTGACTGCTTGCTCTTCTTTTTAATTTTTCTCTCTATCTCTATTGTTTGTGATTTGATTGTATATAAAAGTAAAGTTGTGCTGTATAAAGCAGAAAAAAAGAAGGAAATGAGAGGAGGGTTAGTGTCTGGAGTAGGATGGATTGATTTTTAGAAAAAAAAAAAATTTCATAGAGGAGGAATAACATGTAACCATAATGAGTGAAAAGAAAGAAAGAAAAACTAATTTTTATCCAAAAAAAACCCAAATCACGTTCAAAAAGTGCAAAACCAATCCACAAACACACATAAAATGCCACGAGGGAATGTGCGAGTGAAAGTCAAAACCAGAACATAGAGAGACAATGAAAAAGACAATATTTCGATATCTCTCGCTCATGCATTGTGCACAATGAAAATTGAAAATGGAAAATTATTTGCACGTCTCGGAAAATAGATTTTTTTTCTCTTTCACCCACAACATCATTTTGCACACACACAAGTGAAGAATAATGAAAAAAAAACTTTTTTCTCCTTTTCAATTCAATTTTTGATTTCACTTTTTGTTTTGGTTAACAAAATCAAACATCAACAGAATCAGCAGAAAAAGGGAAGATTTTTTTAAACAAAAATAAATTTTTTAAGGGCTTGCGACTACTTATAGCTAGAGTAATCAAAAATATGTTACGACATTCAGTTTGCTTTTCGTGACTTGCTAAAAGTATATAAACAGAAAATCAAGGAGATGGGCACCTGAACAATAGAAAATTACATTTGTCTTTTTGTTTTTTTTGCCCTAGTGTCTATCTCTTCGCAGAAAGTATAACGTCTTTTTGGTCACTTGGATATATATTAAAATTTTTGCGAAACTGTTTTAAAAGTTCAAATTAATAAGTTGGTTTTTAAGATTCTTTAACTTGACTCCAAGAGTTCTAAACCTAGCTGTTATATCATATAGGGTTATATCTCAAAAACTTTTTTTTTCTCAAATTTCTTTTTTTGAGTGTTGAAATTTCGAGCGTAGACACAGGATACTTCAATTTACTTCTATTAGCTCTTTTTTGCTGTTTTATTTTGTATGTTCACGAATGGTTGAAATTTATTCTTTTGCAAAAACAAGGTTTTTGAATTAATAACCATTAAAGAGAATGCTATACAAAATTCATGACAAAACTCACCAATAACTAGAAGAAGAAGTAGAATAACTGTGTCAAATTTCAGCTCAAACGGTTAATTTCTATGAACAATCTTCAAAACATAATATAAATAACTAAATATCGCTTAAAATTACTTCAATACCAACTTAAAAAGAACTAGAAAAAGATTGTTTTTCACAAGAGCTTAGAACTCAAAATAGTGTGAAAACAGAGTAGCCATTGAAACTCAGAAATTTTCTGTTAATTTCTTAGATATTTTGACAAAGTTCTTTCTTCTTGCCTATTTTTTAAATTTGAAATACAAAAATTTCATTTTCGAATTTTCAGATCGAATGTCGAATCAGTGTTATTACACAAGCGGCCTAGATTGCTTCTGATAATATTTACAAAAAATTCCCCTCTAAAAATTGTAGATGGCGCTTCAAAAACGATTTAAGCGCCATCTACAATTTCCATAGCGGAATTTTTTGTAAATATTCACATAGAAAATCACAGGCTGCTTGTGTAAAAACACTGATGTTGAAACATTTTTGAAATTTTATTATTTCTACATTCTGAAAAAAAATATTTTCAAGGGATTGCAAATACTTTATTTAAATTTGCAAAATGTTTTTAAAGAATAATATTACTGAACTGAAAATAAACTTTCAGAAGGTTACTGATTAAATTTCAAATCTTTTTTATTGTTGTTATAAATGAAATTTTTTAATTTCCTTTTTTCATTGAATTAAAAGATTTTTTTGTGACTCAAATTTTCAATTAAAAATTCAAATTTTAACTTTAAATAAATTTTTTTTTCTTTTCCATCCCTTTATCAAACACCAACACAAACAGAAGAGAGAAAAAAAAGAGAAATAATCTGTGCCATTTGATTTGATGATGTTTCTGCAACCATCTGATGATAATTTATTGCTTTTTCTCTCACTCTCTCTCGTTCACTATATGGTAGACATATCTGTAAAAATGTCTCCTTCTCTATAGCATGAATGCATGGTTCAATTTTTCCGATTGATTTAAAATAAATAAATGAAAAGTTTTGCTATGCCATGAGCGAGATTGATGCGAAAATCTTTTATTATTTCATCAAACAATCATCACTGATGTTTAACATCATGTATACACTTTCAATTTATTTATATGCTCTGCAGCAGCACTGTACTGGTTTTTAATCTTTATTTATGATCATCGACCTTACGTAAAAACGTCTGCTGTCTTCTCACTCGTTCATTTTGCAATATTTAATTACTAATTTTAGCCTGTTTTGAGAGATTTTATCAGTCATACACTCAAATATTTTTGAAACAGCTGAGTCAATGGGAAGTTGCAAAAAACACAAGGGAGAGAAATTTTAAAGAGAGGGGAAGAAAGAATTAATGGAAATTTTTAATTGTAAATAAAATTGAAAAATTCTTAATGGATTTTAATTGAATTTAAGAGAGAGAAAAAAAATTCGACATTAATAGCTTTGAGGTTTGTGAAGATTTAAGAGAAATTTAATAAAAATAAATTGAGAAAATTAAAAATCAAATAGAAAGATTTTTCTGACTTCAAACAACTCAAAATTTAAATATTTCAAGTTGATTTTTAATTATGATAAAACACTTGAACGTCGATTCAATATCAAATTTGCATCTTGTTACAATAATTTCAATCAAATTAGAAAATTTGTTATCTTAAATTACTTACAAAAGATAAGACAAAAATTATTTCAAGTTCTTTTTGCTCTTAAACAACAGCATGGAAGGACAGTTGTTTTAAAATGATTAGAAACTTTTCCATTAATTGAAAAAGTAGGGTTCAGACTTGAATCCAGGCCTACATATAGTTGATCAAGTTGACTTACTCAAAATTGTCTCCTTTGTAAATTTATATGAAAGACAATAAAACTTAAATTTACTCAAAAAATTTGACTGAAATAAATAAAATCTGAATGTAACTTGATCAAGTATATACGGAGGCCTGTGTTCAAATTCAAATCTTAAAAAAACATATTTGGTATTACAGACAAAAGTTTCTTTGAATTTTTCATTTATCAGCCATTTATGTTCACTTTTTAAACTATAGCGTGCAAAAGATGCTTAATAAAATTTTAATAGAACAAAAAACTATTTTAATTCGTGATGTTAACAATATTAGTAAATGAATAAATAGTTAAAATTGTCTTATTAAAAAATCATCTTAAATTTTTATTCTAAGTTTCTAAAGAAACAACCCAGTGAGAAATTTAGTCCGGAGTTTTCTAGTATTTTTTTCCCAATACCAAAGCAGTAAATTCTGAGTAAAAAAATTTATAGAGTTCGGCTTTATGCACACAATTCTTCTTCTTATCTGCAAAATTCAAATTTTAATGAAAAATTCATCTAAGTTGATGATTTTTTTTGCAATATTTAATTTCTTCAATCATCGCACGAGTGAATTTTTTATCATCATAATTTTTAATTGAAAAAGACGTGTCTAACTATGCATTCATGCAAAAGAGAGAAGAAATTAATTTTTTTACCATTCTATCTACAGCAGGAAGGAGCAATGAAGAGAGAAAATTTTTAACCCCTTATCATCGTCATAAAAGTTGAATGAAGCATTAATAGCTCTAATGAGACTTTTGAGATCATTTAATTATAAATTCCATACGAAAATGACTGGGACGATTCATGCACAACGACTTCACATGAAATTTTTAGATATATTACCTTTATCGACTTAATAACACCTTTAGTAACAGCAAAAAAATATCTTGGCTGTTGAATAGACGCGAAAACTATTCAAGCATGATTTGAATTTATCTTTAAGTAATTATTATGAAGGTATTATAATAATAACATTGAGATGCCTTCGCCGTTTGCTTTTTTAGGTATTTTTTTTTTCCGCTGAACAATAAATCATTGCGAAAATAAAAAGAAAGGAAAATTGTATGTTTCGTACAACTCAATTTTTTTGTATTTCTCTCTTATACATAGACAGAAATGAAGTTCAAACACATATCACCCTGATATATATGTGAATATGTTGTTGTTGCTTAAATAAAATTTCTTATTTTTACACACAAAAATATCAAAAAAAAAAAAGTTTTCTTTTTATTTTATATCGATCGAAAAAGAAAAAGAGAAATTTACGCTGCTGTGGTCAAGCAAGCTGTTAAGAATTTTTTTTCTTTGATGACTCAGTTTGATTGATTTAGAAAAGACATTTAGAAAAGACATTTAGAAATTTTGTCAAAGTTTACTAAGATAAAAATCTGATAACAAGAAAAATAAAATAAAAAGTCTAGAATCAAATCTTGAAAATGTTACGGTCTGTTGTGAGTGAATCTATAAAACTAAATTATTTTTTGCCAAAACACTTAACTAACCATAATCACAGAAAGCTTAATAATGCTGTGGTCAAGCAGTTACATTTTTTTTCTTAATCAACCCAGTTAGATAGATTTAAAAAACAATTTGGATATTTGTTTAATATTTTTAAGAATTAAATTTGAAATTTAAAAAAATATATGGAAATATAGAATCAAATCTTGAATGAAATGCAAGTTTATTTCATAATTGATGATTAAATAATTTTTTTTACTTTTTGCCAAAACTTCCCAGGGGTGGACACTTCCAAAAATAATCATCAATAATCACGAAAAATCACAAATAATCATACTTTTTGAAAGCCTGTTCAACAGTGAATTTTGAGCACTTACAAAAGTTTAATCATTACAAATTCTGTTTTGAAATCATTTGTTGAGTTCTAGCTGTAATTTAAAACAAGTTTCAGCTCAAAAGCTTTTCTTTTGACCAAGTTAGAGCAAATATCATGCAATGAGTAAAATTTCCAAAAAATATCAAATTAAATTTCAGTTTTTTGCTCATAACTCGTGAACCATATGGTTTAGAGCTCTAATTTTTGTACCATTTTGCCTATATTTCAATCCTCTATCAGAAACAATCATAAAATAGACATCAATATAGACATAAATAATCACACGAATTTATGGAGTGTCCACCCCTGGAAAACTTCTGAGCTAAACCAAACAGTTAAACTTCTTTTTCTTAATGACTCATCAGGGGGATAACCGCTTGGAATGAAATCAGAAAAGTATCGGAAATTTCCGACTTTTCCGATTTTTTTTCCGGCTTTGAGTCCGACTAAGTGACTTTCCCTCTGTGACTCACTCAATTAGTTAGTAATTAGAATTTAGTTAGATTGATTATGAAAAACATTTTAAACATTTTGTTAAAATTAATTAAGAAATATGTATGAAAAATTGAAATGTTAACTAGAAATTAAGATTCAAATCTTGAAGTTTTCAATTATGATTGTATACTTGGCTTTTTTAACTTTTTGCCAAAATTATTTAAAACAAAATCATCATCACAAAAAGAGTTCATTAAGCTTGTAAACAAGCAGTTAAATATTTTTCTTCATGCTTGAAAATGTTTTAGAAAAGAAATTTTTATTTAATTTTAAAATTTTGTTAAATTTTGCAAAGTTAAAAATTTGAAAACAAGGAAAGTAAAATGAAAATTCAAAATCAAATCTTGTAAAGTTTCGAATTGTGTATCTCACTTACCAAATGTACAAAATTTTTTTACATTTTATTTTTAATTTTTCTTTACCAAATAAAAGACTTTAAACCAAACAATCATCATCATCACAGAGAAAAACGTTGACTTGCTTGACAGACCACACAAAGCAAAAATAGCTGACAACTTCTAATAACAATGTTTCATTTAATCCCACAAAAACAAAATTTAGTATTTTTTTCCTCACTCAACCGGAAATTTCAACACACAAAACAAGTTAGTTAGCTATTTCTGTTGTAATCTCCATTTTGACTCTCCAAAAAAATATATAGTTGAAGTAAAAGCCCTCAATGGATGTGTTCATTATAATATATAAGAGGAAGAAGAAGTTGAAGAAAATTATATGGTTTAGAAGAGCTAAAATTACAGAGTTCAACTTTTTTTTTACGTTTGCATTGTCGAAGTAGGAAAAAGAAAAATTATCTAGTAGAAAAGGAAAGAGTTCAAAAAACTCCTCCTTTAAGTCTATGAGTGAGTAATGGTTAGTAAAGTAAAAAATCATGAGAAAAGTTGAAAATTTTCAAAAATTTGATACAGTATGTGGGCAAGCGATTATAATAAATTTTTATTTTACAATTTTTTGACTTTAATAACAACAAGAGTCTTCCGCCGAATAAAAAAGCTGACTCTTGTATTCAAAAACCAAGAAAATTTTCTCAATTGTTCACTTTTTGTATAAAAAAATACGTTATTTCAAAAAAGGCTCTTTTATTCGAGAGAAAGCGATAGAGACTAGCTAAAAAGAGAAAATTAGAAAACTTTTTGAAACTAATATTTAGAAAAAGAGTTGTTAAATTACTGGCTCGTAGCCAATAGCCAAAATCTACTGTAGTCATTTGGCCACAGTAATCTTTGGCTATTTTTTGAAAAGTAGCTTTTGACTACTGTAAAAAGTAGCCATAACTCTGCCTTGGGAAAAACTATAATAATCCATCCAATCCAATCCAACGCACAAAAAGTTAGACAATTAGCTTAAAAAGGGCAAAATTTTTACTTCTTTCATACAAAAAATTGCCAAAAGATTCAAAACTTAAATAATAATAATAAAACTGGAATTAATAACATTAACTTTTTAATGGTTTTTAATATTTCGTCAAAATGATGTTCTTTCAATTCTATTTGCTGTCTTTCAATATAAATTAAAAAATTAGCAAGAGAAATTTAGAATTTAAATAAAACTAAATTTATCGAAGAATAAAATTACGATTTCAAATCTTCAATTATAAAATGATAACATAGGTTTTTTATTTTGATAAAATTTTCTTTTATTTGCACTCAAAATTCTTCGCAATTCTTTTTTTACCAAACACAAAAACCAAAAAATAAAAAGAACAAAAGAAGGAGACATGCGACAGCGACTAGAAGAATGATAAATGCACATTAATTTCATTCAAGTGTAATGTAATCGAATTATTTCAATTAGAGTAAATTCTAATTGAAAAATATTGCTTGAGTAGTTTCAAGACACAATCTGAGTATGTGCAGCAACAACATGTGTGAAATTGCGTAAAAACTAAAAAGTTAGAAACTGTAACTGCATTTTACCATATCCTGCCAAACTCTTCACACAGTCAGACCGGTTTTTCATATTCGTTATGGCCTTCAGCAAACATAAAAGAAGGAGAAATTTATTCTAAAGCACATACACGCAGTTACAAAGCAGTGTTGTTACACAGGCGGCCTGTGATAATATTTATAAATAAAAATTCCGTTAGATGGCGCTTTACAAAAACGATTTAAGCGACATCTACAATTTTCATAGCGGAATGTTTTTGTAAATGTTATCACAGGCTGCCTGTGTTTTACAACACTGATTCCAGAGTGAAGAAAACAAAGAGAAAAAAAATGTATCATAAATAAATTTGTTGTTGAAGTTTTTTTTTGTCTCTTTCGCTTTGCTTGAAACGCGACAACAATTATTTTCATTTAAATGATTTTATTACGAGAAAAATGAAAAGAGCATAAATTGAAATGTTAACTTTTTATGATTGTTCATTCATTTCTGGTTTTTCGCACATACAAAGTTAAAAAACACACACACAGAAGAGTGAAAAGTTCAAAATGATTTATGATATTTATAATTTTTAATTTAATTGTGATTTTTTTTTTTCATTATCTGTAAATGCCTGAAATTTCTCTCTTTTTTGATTGGATATGAATATGAATTATGTTGTTGTTAATGCATTGATAATTATGATATTAAAGAAAGTTAAAAGTAATTTGTTTAACTTCATAATTTTTCATTTCGTTAAAATTTTTAAACTCGAAACAAAAATTTCAAGGAAAAGAATTTCAACTTAATGCGACATTTTGCAACGTTTTACGGAAGTTCTTTTGCTTTAGTTAAAACTATTTAAAGAATTCAAAAATAATTGAACTCAAGTAATTTGAATTTCAAGTCAGCTTGATTTTATTATTAAAACAAAGAATCGATTGCTGTGATTAGCATGATTTTTCTGTTTTAAAACAATTTATAAACTTCAAAACGGAGTTTTAAAAGTTGAATCTAATTTGTAGCTTTTGACTACTTTCTACAATTAATTTTGACTATTGGCTACGGAACAGTAGTTTAACAACTCTGTAATTAAGTAAAAATAATTTTAAAATTCTTCTTGTCAAGACAGTTGACGTAAAAATGATCTTTAAGTGCTTTTGAAATTTAAGGACAGTTGTTTTTTCGATATGATATCAACTCTTTGATGTTTTGGAAATTAAATCACTCTGATCACAAAACTTTAGTAATAGCTTAAATTGACTGCTAATAGGGGCTTCCTTTTCGCAATCGGTATTTCGGGAACCCCTAACTGCTTGGCTTTCATTCATATTTTATCATTTCACAAGCTTTTGTGACACTTCTAATTACGAAATTACCAAAATATATCAAACAACAGTGACCAATTGCTGTAAACAAACTTTTTAAATTTTGTGAAGAAAATTTTGATCATCACATATTGAAATTAAAATATGATGTCATTAAAAGTTATAAACAAGGTGTAGACACTTAAATGATTTAATTTATATCAAGTTGAAATCAAGTAAAAAAATATTTTGATTCAATTAAATATTTTTTGTTGTGAAACATTTTCTATTGTTACACGCGACAAATTTATAAAAGTCGACTGTAGCGCCACCAACGGAAATTTTGGGTTTTAAGTTTCAGAGTTATATTATAATGATTACCAATCGAAAGTTGAGTTAGAAAATTCTAAGTAAATTAAATGCTTAGTCTTCCACATTTGACCACTACAGAATATTAGTGAGACCCAATACGAGATCAATTTTCACAGATTTCATATTAAACCGTGATTCAAATAGTCTTTTTAGCCGAAATTTTTACAAGCTTCAATAGTTCTAATAAATCAATCGATAAGGTCTTAGTCTAATAACTCGATGGTCGGCGATTCGAATCTTGTCGAAGGCGAAAATTTCAAATGTCATTTTTAGTATATTTTAAGTACTTTTTCATCGATTTTAGTCATTTTAGTTGTGAAACAATATCCGAGAAAGATTTATAGCGAGTTTACACTAAAATTGTGTTCAAGTAGTTATTCCGCAAGAGTTTGAATAAAATTGAAAAGCTTTCAATGGTTCACTCGATAGCGTTTCAAGTTTAGTAATTCATTCGATGGTAGCGAATTCGAATCTCGCCTAGACCCTCGATATAGTTGTTAGAGATTTTTTAATGGAAAAGTTGATTTTTCAATTGTCTGGCCATATCCGAGTTTCATGAAATAAAATCGAAAAGTAAAATGTAAACAAATGTGCGAAACATCACAAACAAACAAACAGATAAACAGAAAAGCGGAAATTAATAAAAGTGTGGTAAAATTTGAAAATTTTTATCAGACATAAACGCTCAATTAATTTTATAATATATTTTGCTACTTTTTACTATTTTTTATGGGGAATCGTACATTTTCCCATTTTTCATTTCCCCACTAATCATTTCCCACTGACTTACTTTCTTATCATACAATAACTTTGAATACATCATTTAAAATATCAAAAATTAGTTAGTCCATTCTATTGTTTATTGAAAGCTTAAATTACAAATTCTTTGCGATATTCTTTAAAAATTCATAAGGAGAATAAAATTTACTTTTTTGTGCAAGAACATTCTTTATACATTCATTTTTTGATGTGCTTTGCGAATTCACTGCTATACGACCAGATAACTCATTAGCTAAATCATTTGTTACAACATTAGATTCTCTTTTA
>JACWBX010003869.1:38017-66396 GCA_014622435.1 Polypedilum pembai
TTTAGATCAGTGATGGCTAATCGATGTGCCACAAAGCTGCGAAAAATTTTTAATTCAAAGATGTGCCACAAGTCAAATTTAGACTTTCAAGTGTGTCACAAATCAAAAAAAAAGGTTGACCATCATTAAATGGCAGAAGCTTGCAATAGGGAAAAGAATTCTTGGTTAGCAAAATTCAGAAATTTTGTTGGAAATTATCAATTTTTTAGAACTTTTTTCTCCTTGATTCGAAGAAAAATAAAAAATCTTTTTAAAATTCACACTATGCATTAGTTTGAAAATCAAAATTCTTTAAACAATAAATAATAATGAAAAAATTTTCTAATCTAATTTAATTTTTTTCTCCTTAACATCACTTCATTGCAAACAACTCAAGCGCACATATGCACAAATAAAAAAAATAATATTAAAATTTACATCATGATTGAAATGACTTTATGCTTCGCCAGTTTAACAGGAATTTTTCATTCGACTTTTATTTAATTAAAATTTTTTCATACTTTGATGATCTTCTCTATTAGATTTATTTACGCACATACATAAATGAATGTTTAATGGCAGGGAGAGAGAAAAAAAAAGTCATGAATTAATATTTAGACCACACGCAGACACAAACACACACCTCATCTAGATTTCGAGAGCTTCTTCTTCTTCTTTTTTTTTGTTTGTTTGTCGGATACAAGTAGAAGAGGTGAAAGATTTATTAGATGATGATGTTATGAGGACATTATAATTTTTATAGCTTTTCTTTTTGTTGAGGAAGGAAAAGAATTTACAATTGACAAATTTTTAAAGATTTGAAATTATGATTTTGTAACTATAAAACCAAAAATAATTTTAGAGAATTAAAATTGTTTACTAAATTTTTAGAATCAAATCTTAACTTTGAAAACCAACACTGTTTTCCTCCATAATATTATAATGAATGATTTTTTTTTATATCTGGATTTTCTTTTTTACTCTCATTCACTTGCAAAAGAGAGAGAGAGAAACTTTATGACGCAAATTTCAATAAATTGGTTTCATCTTCAAACCTATTGGATTTTTTTTCTTTTAAATTTTAAATCATAAAAAGTGCTTCAAATTAAATAAAAATCTCTAAATAGTGGAGAAATCCACTCAAATATTAAATAGGAGTTGAAGAATAAATAAATTATTAAAAAAGATCTACTCAAATGTGAAAATATATAGCAATGAGTCAAAGCTGTGCGAAATGTATAAAAGAGATAAAAGATGATAAAGTTGTTAAGTGCAATGGTTTGATGTGTAGTAAATTTTTTTGAACTTGACATAAAAATTTTTTAATTTACAAATTTTTTTGAAGATTTGAAAATTAAAATCTGTTACTAATTTTTGAAAAAAAAAAAAAATTCAAATCCAATATCTCTTTTATTATTTAGTAAATATCACAAGATTTGAAACTTCATTTCTTGATTTATCATAGTCATTTCTAATTTTATTTCTTAATACTTATAATTTAACAGAGAATTATTAAATTAAAATATTATATCAAAATTCAAAAATCAATATGCATGATAATTACGGGCTAACTATTAATATTTTTGGCCATTATTAAAACTTAAATTGAATTTAATTTATTTTTTTACAAATTATTTTCTATCAAGTGCCAATGAACTATTTATTTCTTCTTATATAAAAAAAAAGTAAAATAACTGAAATTCCTCAAAAACACTTTTTAATAAGCAATAAATCAAAATCAACCTCTAGAAATCATCTTGAAGTGAAATTTTTACTCAATTCAACCTAATTAGCAATAAATATTTTACAAACTGTTGAGTAGTCTTAAGTCCAGTTGTTTTTTTTTTCGTAGTAATTATCCAATTTTAAAAATGATAAATTAAGAAAATTCTCCTCCTACTAAATAAACATCTTTTCTTAAATTATCATGTCTTTCTATTTCCATCTCACACTCTTTTTAGATGCGAGTGAGAGAGAAAGAAAAAAAATAAAATTTATGGTGAGAAAATTTTCAAAACTTCAGAAAATGCACAACCGCAACGAACGAAAATTTTCTTTTATTTGTCCCTTTAATATTGTATTATTATTGTCGCTCTCAAGCGTGCTTAGAAATAGATTTAAAATTATACACACAAACAGAAGAAAAAAATCCCTCACTTATTCCTAAAAATAAGAAAACACACCCGCGTGCGTCTTCATCATCATGCTATGCCATTTTTTTTCTCTTTCTTTCTCCATCTACTAAAGAATTCTTGCCTTGCTTGCTTGCTTGCTTGCCTCTTCATTGTCGTTTTGAATTACAAATGTTTTTCTTCTCTCTTTCTCAAAAAACACAAAAAATTTTTTATTTTAGAAGAAGAAAGCAGGAATTATCAGAAATGAGAGCAAAACAAAACAAGACAAGGCGAAACATTTATAAACAACACAGGAAAAAAAAATAAGTTAAAGCTAAAGTATATAAAAGACACATACAGTGACAACATTCTAGCATACATGTCACATTAAAATAAAAATTAGAAGTGACATTTTAGAAAATTGTAACAGCAACAAACACGATATTGTCTTATGGTTGGCTTTTGCGAATGACGAAAAAGGGGGAAAATTAATCAAGTGAAATTTTTCACTGTAATCAGTTTCATAATTATTATGACAAATTTTGTATTTTTTCTATCATACTTAAATAAGCTTTGAGAAATTATTTCGCATCTTGTCTCATAACTATTATGACAATTTTAATAGTAGATATTGAAGAAATTTTCGTGTATTATCCTACAACTATTATGAAAATTCTCATTATTTTTGTACTTAAGCAAATATTGAAATTTTGTCTCGCTTTCTATCTCATAACTATTATGATAATTTTAAAAACTTTTCATTTTATTAGCACCTCATACTGGCTGATAAGTTTATAGCATAATGTAATTTATTTTACGATATAAATGATTCTTTGAAAAAACAGTTAATGTTCAACTAGAATTAATTTTTATTTTCATAGTTAACTAGTTACTAAAAAATCATCTCGTATATTGTCCCACAACTATTATGACACTTTTAATTACTTTTACTTTTATATTCAAGTAAAAAATTGAAAAATTGTTTTCGCATCTTGTCTTATAACTATTATGACAACTTCAACAGTTTTTGTTTGTTTTATTGTATTAATTATAAATGCTCAAACCTAGTGGGTTGACTACATAACATTCAAGTATTAGTTTTTGAATAATTGATTCTCATCCTATTTCATGATAAAGATAAAATTTTTATAATTTTTTTCACACTTAAGCAGATTTTGAAAACCTTTCTCGCATATTATCCCATAACAATTATGATAATTTTAATAGTATTTTATAGTTAAGTAAACAATGGAAAAATTTTTGTATATTATCTCATAACTATTATGACATATTGATAGTAGATACTGAAAAATTATTTTCGAATCTTGTCGCACAACAATTTTGACAAATTTAATTACTTTTATTTTGATTTTTACTTAAGTAGACATTAAAAAGTTTTCGTATTCTGTCACATAACTATTATGACAATTTAATTAAAAGATATTGAAAAATTATTCTGCATATTGTCTCGTAACTATTTTAGTAAATTTCATTGCTCTTTCTTTTATACTTGAGTAAGCATTGACAAAATTATTTCGCATACTGTCTGATAACTATTATAACAAAATTTTCTTCATTCAAATTTGTTAGCCCCCTTAAAAAAATTTATCTTTTTCTCTACACACATTTCATCTCATTCGATCAGAAAAATTTCTCATTTAGTTTTTATCGAAAAGAGAAAAAAATAAATATTTTTTGTCCAGCTGTCTCAAAATAATCATTGCCATGCCATTTTGAAATAAGAGAATTTTTTGACTATGATTCATTGCTCACACATATAGAGAGAAAAAATATTCCCCCATTTTCATCAAAAACTGATGTGCTTTTCACTCAATTCAAAGAGAGAGTATGTGTGTGACACATACAGGAGGGTGAGATGATGATGCACCCTTACTTTCACTCAATTCATAATGCCGGGCGAGGAAGAAAGGTTTTAAATTACTTTTTTCTGCTTTTTCTGTTTTTCCCTTCCATTTCAAAAAATACAAATTAATTAAAGGAAATTTAAATAAATGTGTTTGAAAATTATCTTCATCTCACTCAACTCTTTCTTAAAAGAATTTTGCGCACTCGAAACAGCTGCTTATGTCTGACTGTCGAACGCACAAACATACACGAGTATGTAAACGCTATAAAAAGAAGAAATTGGCGCGCCTGCCACATGTTTTAGGTGTTTTTTCCATATATTATCATTTAAAGGCAAAAATTTTCAATACTTTTTAGCACTTTTGCTTCCATCCCTTGCAAATTTTCACTCCTTTAGGGTCGTACAACAATTTCCTTTTATTTAAATTAACTCAAAAAAGGCTTCCCTTTAGTAATCAAACTGTTAAACTATTCCATAACATGCAATGTGAAAAACACCGCATGTTTTTTTCATCGAATTTGTACACCATCACTCATTATCGTGTGGAATATAAACTTTCTTTCTTTTTTTTTTGGGGGAGGGAAACTTTTTATACAATGTAATTTTTTTATCAAATTCAACAAAAAAGTTATTATTATTGAATGCTTGAGTTATTGCTTTAACTTTATTTTTTGTTTCAAGTTCAAAGATTAAATTTTAAGATCAAGATCATTGAATTTAAGATCAAAAAAAATCAAATTTAGAAAATTTAAAATCTAAGTCAAATAATTAATTTTAAAAATTTCAATTTTAATTTGAATTTTCAAAGAAAAAGCTGTTAATAAAGAAAAAATAAATTTTCTCAATAATATTTTATTACTGTTTCATAAGATCAGATTCATTAAGTTTGAGATCAAAATAAGATCAAGTTCATAAACTTTTAAATTCAAGATCAAATTTTAATTTTTAAAAACTGTTAAAGAAAAAAAAAAGATGAAAATTAGTCAATAACACATCATTGTTACTCTAAAAAGCAAGTTAATTAATTTTAGATCAAAATAAGGAGAATTTTAAATTCAAGTTCAGAAAATTTAATATCAAGATCAAATAGTTTAAGATCAAAACTGTCAAAATCGATTATGTAATGTCACGAAAATTGTTAGCAAAATTTAATGAAATTTCGTCAATTACACTTTATAGCTGTTTCGTAAAATCAAGTTCATTAAATTTCAGATCAGGTTTTGAGAATGTTAAGATCAAATAATTTAAGATCAATTTTGAATTTTAAAAAACTGATAACAAAAAAAATTTGAAAATTCTTTGATGCCATATTATTGCTGTTTCATAAGATTAGGAACGTTAAAATTGAAATCAAAGTAAGGTCAAGGTTTGAAAATTTGTAATTGAAGTTCAAAAATTTTAAGATCAAAAATTTCAAGATCAAATTTAAATTTTTGAAAAACCGTTAAAGTAATAATAAAAATTAGTCAATTACAAATACTTGCTGTTTAATATTTTCCATAAAACTGAATTTAAGAAACTATTATTTAAATTCTCTAAAAAAAAAGATGTAAAAGACACACATGACCTTAAAAAATAGAAAGTTTTTTCTTCTCTCTTCTTTAAAGTCCTTTTTTTCTACAAATTCTTTCCGTGTCTACCACAAAACAAAAGTAAGAAAGAAAAAACTTTCTCTTTTTTACAAAAACTAAAATTTTTTGCCTTGAAAACAATTTTTTTGCATTGAATTGCATAAAACAAGGACGAGAGTGCACCACACGTCGATATTTTTGTGTCTGCCATAAACTTTTTTATGACTCTCACCGTATGACTCCATAATTTTTATTATTTTAAGCTAGCCATTACTAATTGAGTACTAATTTTTATCTCATTTAAGGAATAATTTCTTTATTTAGAAATTTTTATCTTGTTTTGTTTTTGAAAAGTTAATTTAAAAATTGGGAAGGGAAAATTGAGATGCAGATGTTCTTCTTTTTTCTTTTTGTATGATACCTGAGACTTTTGGTAAGAAGAGGAGGATACTTTGAAAAATAATTGAGACGATTTTGGGAATAGTTTTTTTTAAATTTTAACATTTGTCTTAAGAAACAAATTTATGTTCATACAAATTGTCTTTTTGCAAACAAAATTTAAAAATTGATTTAATGATGAAAATTTGCATTCATAAAGCTTAAATTCAAATCTTACCAAAGGGGTAAGAACTTTAAAATTTTCCTACGAAATCCTACTTTTTTCTACTTTTTCCTACGTTTTTCTGCGTTTTGCTACGTTTTGTTACGAAAAACTGCGAATATCTTCGAAAATCTACGAAAAAATGAGAAATTCTACGAAATGTTACGTTTTAATACTAAATTTAGAACACACTTTTCAGACAGTTATCGGCATTTTACTGCAGAAGTCTAATGAAAATGAAACAATACAAAGTTGATTTTAATTACTTTATCAAGTTTATAAACAATTTTCATTGAAATTCAAGAAATTTTGGAAGTTTTTTAAAATGTTATTTTTCTTTGCATAGATTGATACCAAACCACATGTATATGTTCATGGAGTTCTTTAACATGTTTCTTATAGGTTTTTCAACCATATTTCGTAATATTTTCGTGACTTAAAAAAATTTGTTATAAAAAACATTGTGGTGAAAGAAATTTTGGTAATTTTTTGGCGGGAAAAAATTTTGAAAAATTTTTTTTTCTGATAAAAAATTGTTTTTGTAATTTCTCGAAAACCATTAAGAGTTTTACGGAGATCTTTTATATCTTACGTCTCGTGAATGGTAGCAATTGATAAACGCAGACAGTTTAATGTAAAATCAATTCTTTATTAATTTTAATGACAAAATGTAAAAAGCTGGGTTTTTCTACGTTTTCCTACGAAATCATTCGTTTTTCTGCGAAATCCTACCAAAAACTGTAAAAACCTACGAAAAACTTCGTTTTTCTACTATTTACTACGATTTTATACTTTTTTCTGCGAAAATCTTCGAAAAACGACGAAATGCAACGAAATACTGTATTTTTCTACGAAAAGCTACGAAAATTGAGAGTTCTCACCCCTTGAATCTTACTAAATGAAATTTCTAGGAACAGTTGTGCTTTCTTTTTTATACATTTTATTTTATTTGTGTATTAACCAGAGCCCGAAGTCGACTAAATTTAGTACAAATTTTTTTTTAGTCGACTTCGGGCTCTGGTATTAACTCATCAATAATAATTTTATTCAATTTCAATTTTTTTACCTACAATAAAAAGAAATTAATTAAATTAAATCTCAATATTAATTTATCAACTTTTTTCTCTCTCAATTTATATTAATTTAAATCTCTTTGCAATATCTCTCTATACATTTCATATCTTGTCAGTGTGTTCATCGCAATAATATATAAAAAAATCTCTTCCATGAACATCAACAATAATAACATAACAACATTATCTCTCATGTTGGCTCTTAAATATATGGAGAAAAATTATCTTTAAAAATCCATCAACGGATTAATTAATTAATACTTTATAAAGCGCATGAATATGAAAACACAAGGGAAAGTAACATTTTCAAAAAATATTTAAAAGTTTTAACAAGTACAAAAATTTGTCATAATAGTTATGAAACTGAATGCGAGAGAAATTTTTAGTAACAAACTAAAAATTGTAATTTTAGTTGTCAAATAGAATGCGAAAGAATTTCGATAAATTTGAAAAACGTATTACGATTTTCTATTTATTTGTCATGGCATTTGTCATAAAGGCATATGAACAGTAAAAGTAACGTCTTTTTGGTTCTTAGAGATGATAGAGAAGTTTTTAAAATATTTCAATTACAAAATTGATCATAATTATTATGAAATAGAATACGAAAGAGATTTGAGAAAATTTCATCTGAGAATAAATTTAAAATTCAAATTAAGTCAAAATAGTTGTGAGACAGAATACGAAAAAGTATATTAAAAAAATTTATCTGTTTTCTTATATAATTTCTCGAGAGGATGGACAATGAGGTAAAATAACTTTATTTGACTCAGTGTCCATTTCCTCATAATTTCTATATCAAATTTGTATTTGCTATAACTTTTCAATAGAAATTCTATTTGAAATTGTCATAATAGTTGTGAGACTGTATGCGAGAAAAATATTAAGGTATAAAAGTAGCCTAGTAGTCTATATTTTAAATTCTGAATTACTTGGCTGGTCAATAGTTTAACACTGATCAAGTTAATTGTCTTGGTTTTTAAACTTGTGGAAGCGAGAGAGAATAATTATAAAACTGAATAGGAGAGAAAATTTTTCACATATAAGACTAAAAATTGTCAATTTAGTTATCAAATAGAATGCGAAAGAAGATATTGAAAATTTTCAGTATTTAAAACTATCAAATTTGTATTTAATTAAAACTTGTAATAATAGTTATGAGATAGAATACGAGAAAAATATATTTAACATCGATTAATATATAAAAACAAAAAAAATTGTCATAATAGTTATGAGATAGAATACAAGAGAATATTTTTATATAACACCTTAATAAAAATTATTTTTATGTGTCATATAAAAGTCAAATTGAGTGAAAATATGTTTATGATAATAAATTGAATCAAATTATAATAAATAAAACAAAAATTAATATGCAGCAGCAAATTTGGCGAAATAAATTTAAAATGACATACAAATTGAATCATTAAATAATAATGAACGATAATTATCCTAATTTTCACATAAAAAATAAATGATTATACCGACGGCTTTATATTCTCACTCATATACAGTCACAACAGATTTTTATGTTTATTTTCAACCACAGACACAGACAGAGAGCAGAGAAAAAAGAGCGGGAGAGAAAAAAAAGCATAAAAATTCAACAAGTCGCACATTAAATTGAAATAAAGATAAAACTACAGACTCCTTCTTCACTGTTGTAACACAGACACATAAAATCGCGATTATGTCTCAAGCGATGAAAAGAAAAATTTTTTATGATGCAAAAATTTTCAATTTTCTCACCCAAAAAAAATCAGTGTTGTTATACAGACGGCCTGTGATAATATTTAAAAATAAAAATTCCGCTAGATGGCGCTTCAAAAACGATTTAGGCGCCATCTAGTGAATTTTTTTTGTAAATATTATCATAGGCCGCTTGTTTAACAACACTGATGTCGAAATTTAATTAAGAGTGAAAAAAAAATATAAAGTGATTAAACTTTTTAATGTGCCACTTCAATGAACCGCAATGTTGCTGCTCTTTTTTAATCAATAATGAAAAATCGATGCTCAAACAGAAATTGCAATGAGGCAAGCACAAAAAAAAAAAAAGAGAGAACAATTCAATTAAAAATTTAATCATGAAATGCCAACTCTTTTTTTCCTTCTTTTTTTTTTTTTTTTGTTTGTGGTGTATTCTGCGCGTAACGTGTAATGTTTGTGCCTGCATAAATATATAAAAAAAAAGCTGTCAAGTTATCACAAGATACCGATATGTATAAGGAAAAGTGCAAGTTTATTGCATTTACTTTTGGTCTTGTTTGTTTGCTTTTAACATTTCAATTTCTTTTATATTAACAGAAACAGAGAAAGAGAAGGAAGAAAAAAATGTTCATGAGAATTTACTTTTTTATTTGTTTTAATGTTTTAGATGAAATTACAATTATTTCTTTCTAAATGAACTTTAAAATTATAATATTGATAAATTGAAATAAGATTTAATCAATTTCAGTTAGATAAATAACAAATAAGTTGACTTTCTTTAAGAGTTCTTCAGTTCATCCTTCTAGTCTAGTAACTGAAAGTAAAAAGAACTAGAATCATCTTTGAATTCTCTTTTTTGTCAATACGAAATGAGATAATTTAAAATCTAATTCAAATTTAATAATTCTTATAAACTTGCTCTTTAAGCGACATTTTACTAAAGCTTTTCTGTCAATATCATTAAAATCAAATAAATTTGATCCTCAATGATATTTTGCTATCTTTGATGATTTTTTCATGATCTTTTTTTCGAGTATCATCGTCTAAGAAACATTCTTGACATAGAAACAAAATTCAAAAAATTCGAAAATTATTCAAAATTAACTTAAAATATTTAAAATTTTTCTAACCGTTAAATAATTAAATTTCTATTGCTTGAAAAATACAGAAGACTCATTGAAGATTTCCTCATTGACATGGTTAGATGATCAATAATTTTGAAGAAAACAATAAAATTTTCAATATTTTTTACTCAATTTAAAGCACTCATAAGGAAGATTTAAATACAAAATGATAGCTACAAAAACAAATTTTTGAATTTTTTTTGCGATCGTTCATACCAAAGTATAACAATTTGATCAATAAATCTTAAAAACTGATACGAGATTTTTGTTTTAGGAAATTTTATAGTTTCAATGGCTACTCTGTTTTCACTATCAAAAATTAATTTCTCTTGATTCATACTAATTTTATTTATATCACAAACGTTGATCTTTTTTGTATGTCCACGCCTGGTTTATGTTTATTATCACTTAAAAATAATTTTTCTATTTTTAAAGAATTTTCTTTGTTCAAATTTTATTATTTTAGTAAACAAGCACACAATAAAAAATCCAACAAATATCGTCATCATCTAGAAAAAAATACAAGTTTTAGAAAAAGAAACGCAAAAATTATATAAAATAAAAATCACAAAAATTTTTTATCTCGTTCCATATCATTTCTTATATTTTTTGTTTAACTCAAATTCAAAAGTAAATAACAACCGCTATGAGAGGAAATAACTAAAATTTCTTCTTCTTCTTCATAATCAGTCAATTTTAATTTATTAAAAATTTCTACGAAGGAAAGAAAGAGAAAAAAAAACTTGCATATGTGTTTGACTAAGTTTAAGCAGTAAGAAAAAATTCTTTTCGATTTGTAAGCGCCGTTGAAATAAATGCGACACAAATAAACATTCTGTTGTGTCTCTTCACTCTTCGTTTTCCTTTTTCATCGATTTTTTCTCTTCTCGCTTTGTACCTTTAATGCGTGAGATTTTGTAATGATAAAAAAATTTCTTATGCGCGCTTCATTCAGTGCTAAATATTGAACATAATTTTTTTAGTTGAAAATTAATGACCTAATAAAATGTCTCCATTATTGAGCACCTGTTGTTGTCTTTTAAATTCTTTCTTTCTCACTCAAGTAAATTAAGCAATAATCATTTCATAAATCAATCATGTTTGCTGCTGTTAAATGTTCAAATTGACATCGCTTGCTATTAAAGGCGTGAGAAAATGAAGTTGCTACTTATTTCTAGTTTTATATGCCATAAATGAGCTTCGAGTGTGAGTTTATCAACATTCAATGAATAATCAATGTGAAATTATGTCACTTTTAGCAGAGAAAAAAGTTTATTGAGTCTTATAAAGTTTGCTTTTTTAGAACTCATAAAAATGCTTTATTGGCACAACATTCAAGTTCATTGTAATTTATCATCTAAATTTGAATTATGAATTATGAATTTGGAAAATTTCCTTAATATTTGAAATCTTAGACGGAAGATTTTTCTTTCAAAATGAAATTCAAAGGAAATCATCTCTTAATAGCGAAAACAAAGTAGCCATTGATAATCAAAAATTTTTGTTGTTAATTTGTCTTGATAAAATTAAAACTGGTTCACTAATTTCAAACAGTGTTGTTGTTAAACAGGCGGCCTGTGATAATATTTACTGAAAAATTCCGCAGTTTGAATTGTATATGGCGTCTAAATCGTTTTTAAAGCGCCATCTACAATTTCTATAGCGGATTTTTTTTTGTAAATATTATCACAGGCAATCACAGGCTGCCTGTGTAACAACACTAATTTCAAAATGTAGGCAAAATTTCTAAATTTTAATCAAATAAAACTGATTTGAAATTGATTTAGTTAGAGAACAATCACTATTTCCCTAAATTATTACTTTTTTCCACAAAAGTTATAGTCACAAAAATAAGTTTGAACTGCTGTAAGTCTTGATCAATAAAATCTAAATTATTTCAATTTCCGTCGCAAACTTAAAATTGAATTTTTCATATTTTAAAAATATTCAAAAAAAAATCTATCAAAAAATTTCTTATCAACATTTCCTTCATCTCTTTCTTCCTCTTCCTTTTTAAAAAATGTCAATTTCTTCTTGTTTTCTTACTCTCTAAAGATGAAACATTTACTTTTGAGACAGAAAGACAGAAGAAAAAACAAATTTCATTTTATCCCATTTAAACCCAAAAGAAACATTCTCAATTTCAATATACTCACTTTTTGATATTCCCTTAAGAATTTCACAAGAAATGCTAGCAGAAAAAAATCAAGCGATGATAACTTTTAGTAGAAATGAAAGAATTTTGAAAAATTCTCTAAATTTAACGGTTTGATAGAATTTGAATATTTTTCAAAATCTAACAGTTAAATAAAAATTTCGGCTAATAAAATTTGAAAACTTTTAACACAGTCAAGTTAAATTACTGCTAACAGCAGACTTTAGTAAAAATTTACTCTAAACTCCGCTATCTAATGAAATTCATATATGAACGGTTGACTGAAACTTGTCTGTGAAATTTAACGGTTTTAAAAATATTTGATTTTTTTTTTCTTCAAATTTATCGGTCTAACAAAAATTTGAAAAGTTTTCAAAATTGAAAAATCTCACAATATTTGAAAATATTTCGAATTTATTGGTTTGAAATTTTCGGATTTTAACATATGCATGGGCAAGCAAATGAAGAATGTAAATAATTCTTTTTATAATTTTCAAGATCAATTTTAAGTTCAAAATATTTTTAAGATCAAGTTTAAAATTTGAAATTTGAAAATAAAATTAATTGAAATGTTTTCAAAAATTAACGATTTATAAAAATAATAAAACTGTTTAAAACTCAACGCTTTCATGAAATTAAAAAAAAAAGCATTTCAATCTTTTTACAATTTTCAAGATTAATTTCAATTTCAAAAGTTTTTAAAGATCAAGTTCAAAATTTGAAAATTTTTAACGGAAATTTAATTTTAACATTTCCTGTTTATAATTATTTTTCCTTGTAAGAGAAATGTTAACAAATTGAAAGATATATCCGAAATATATATTTTATGAAATGTGAGTGAGTCTCAATATATTTTACATTTCTCACTAATTGAATAAAATTAAATCAATTTAACTCGTGTCTGTGTGCAAGTGTAAATGGCAGACAAGAGAAAATGCTTTTAAAATAATTAAAATAAAAGTTGGATAGATGGACAGATGAGTAAATTGAATTTTTGCAAAATAAATTTTTGTCCGTGTGTGACACAACATAAAAAAAAATTAAATTTTCCATGTCCATCAACATTAAAGAATTTTAATCGATTTTTGAGTGAAAGAAAGAAAAAAGAAAATAATTTATTTTTAAATGTCTATGACATCGCCATTTTGATTTATGTCTAATGCAAAGCATAAAACACAATATGTTGAACTTGAGAAGAAAGACATAGAAAAAAAAAAAAAAAGATGAGAGGAGAAAAAAAGAGAAAAAGAGAGTTTACTCTCTTTAAATAAGAAGAAGAAGAAGAAGAAAAAGAATAAATTTAAAAAATATTTCATCAGCATGTTTTTTTTTTAAATTTAAATTTTTAAATGAAAGAAAATTTGGAAAAATTAATTGTTAAAATTTCAAACCTTTTCTTAGCTCAAACAATTCAAATTAATAAAATTTCAAAGAGAAGCATTTTTTGATAGCAAAAACAGAGTAAACATTGACATAGAGAAATTTTTATAAAACTATTAAAAATTATTTTGTTAATTTGATCGAACAATTAAAATTTATGTTCGATGTTTGCTACTTTTTGACAAGTAGCTTTTAGCTACAGTATCTATTTGGCTACTAGAGTCAAAATCTACAAAGTTAATTTTACTTTTAGAACTCTGTTTTATAGTTAAAAAAATTCAAATTGAGAACTAGCAAAAGAAAACAAAAACTTGATATCGAGAACAGAGTTACTATTGAAAATATTACACAGAAAATGTACAAAGATTTTGTATAAAACTGTCGAAATTTTTTTGGTATTTACAAAGATTTTTTGTAAGTTTTTTCAAAAATTTTCTTAATTTAATAATTTATTTAATGAATTATGAGTTTTCAATTTGTAAAAGTTTAAAAGTTTTTAAAAGATTAATTTAAAATAATAAAAATAATTCATTCGACAGTTGGTATTTTCCATTATTTTTTGGAATAATTTCAAATAGTCTTCCAATGAGAGGAGAATTGGAAGTACTAGATTGAAAATTTTCTTGTGCTTTAATGTTTTGTAAATAAAACAATGATAAGAGATGGAAAATGATTGGAAATTTTAATGGGTTTTAAAATTAGGAAAATTTAATTCATTTTTAAAATAATTTTAATATTATTTTTGCAATTTCTAAATACTATTTTACTGAAAATGATTTTATTTGTTTAACGTTCATTATTTGAATTTTTAAAGTTCGTTAATTAGATTTAAAGAGAAACTTTTGTTCAAAATGTTGCATAAGTTTAAGGGGAAAACAAAAACAAAGTGATCAAGTTAATATTATTTATTTATTTCATACCAACTAATTAAGAGACCTTATACCTTAGAAAAATTATATAGCGGATCATCACTTGAACAGTCAAAGTTAAGCTTAATGAATTTAGTTAAAGCTGAACTTTTATTTCCTTTTTAAAACTTCATTTGAAATTTACATTGCATAATTTTAAGTGAAATATATAAAAATTGATATGAAATTCATTTGCATAAATTTAGGCGAAATAATTTGAAAATGACATGATGACAGTGATTATATAAAATCTCCATTGATTAAAAACTATTTACTAATTTTCATTTTATATTTTAATTTCATTACAGATTAATAAAAAAAGGAAAAGGCAAAATAAGAAATTTCAACAAGAAACAACTGTTACCAAGGCTTCAAAGACAACTTAATAACTTTAATAAAGCTTTTATTTTTAAAAAAAGCTTTGATTAATTTTTTAACTAAAAAAGTGAAATAATAATTTGATCATATAAAAAAAAGTGCATTAATGTGATTAGAAGAAAAAAAAAAGTTTTAAGAAAGAAAGAAAGAAAACAAAAAAGAAGAAAGAAAGAAAATTCATTAAAAAAAAAATCATCAATCATGACGATGAGTACAAATAATTGTGAAAGTATGGCGTCATACTTTACAAATTCCTATATGAGTTCAGACATGCATGGTCATTATCCAACTGGCGGTGACATGGACGCTCAAATGCATCATTATACACAGACGCATCACAATCAAACAGGAATGCCGCCATTCCCGCGGTATCCGCCCTATGATCGAATGGGTTATTATAATCAGGCAATGGAACCCACAGGCTATTCGAGACCAGACAGTCCTTCCAGTCAAGTGGGCAATGTGATGGGTCCACAACAAGCACAACAGCCAACACCACAGCAGAATGGTACAATGCAGCCATTGCAACAACAACCACCTCCACAGCAACAGCCAATTGTTTATACGAGCTGTAAACTTCAAGCTGCAGTTGGCAATAATGGTCTTGGCATGATAGGTGCAGACAATGGCTCACCGCCACTTGAACAAATGACTCATCACAATCACATGAATAATCAACAAATGCAAATGGGTCATCATATGCATGGACAAGTGAATGAGGTATGAAAAAGATTTTTAAATTCTTAAGTTCAAGTTCAATATTTTATGAAGATAAAGATCAAAAAATTTTTAGTTCAAGATCAAAAATTCTAAGATCAAAATTTCAAATTAAAAATTTCCTTTCATGATCAAATTTAAAAATCCTAAAGATCAAGTTCGACGATATTTAGAGATCAAAAATATTAAAAATCAAGTTTAAAAATTCTTAAGTTCAAGATCAAAATTTCAAATTTTAAAATTCCGTTAGTTTTTTCAAATTTAGGTTGGTCATCAAAATCCACACAATTCAATTTTGATTTAATTTTCATGATTTTAGTTCAAGTTCAATATTTTATGAAAATCAGGATCGCAAAATATTAAAGATCAAGTTCAACGATATTTAAAGATCAAGATCAAAAATTTGAATTTTGAAATTCCGTTAATTTTTTCAAATGTAGGTTGGTTTTATGAAGATCAAGATAAAAATTTTTAAATTAATTAAAATCAAGTTTATGTTCAAATACAAAATAATTTTAATTTTCAAGCCAAGATCAATGTTTTATGAAGATCAAGATCACAAAATATCAAAAGATCAAAATTCAAAATTTTAAAATTTCCGTTAATTTTTTCAACTTCAGGTTGGTCATCAAAATCCACACAATATGGGAATGTACACAAATTCTGGAGCACCACCAGTGCAGCCACCACAAAATATGATGCATCAGCAACCGCCTCCCATCCACCAAGGTCAACAGCAACCACAACAACAACCACCGCAAAACAATCACACACAAGCTTCACTTCCATCGCCGTTGTACCCGTGGATGCGGAGTCAGTTCGGTAAGTTAGGTTTGTTTCACTCCAATTTTCTTTTTTCATTAATATTTACTAACACTAAACATTATAAGAAATGCTGTGATAGGTTTTAATTCACCCACTCACAGCATTTATTTTGATTTAAAAAAAACTTGAACAAGAAGTAAAAAAGAGTGCGAGAGAGAAGGAGAAGAAAGAAATAATAATTTTAATTTTCTGCATGCACCAACTCGTCATCATCAGCAATTTTCTTCTTATTCAGCAACGTTATTAAATTTTCATTATTATATTATAAATGTCTCATGAATAAAGAACATTGGGCGAACATTGGACGAAAAAAAAAAAAAAATTAATTTAAAATGAGATCAAAAATTCACTCGGACTGAAAGTTTCTTGTGCGCTCTCTTGTGCTTGAACGATGTGAATGAAAAGAAAATTAAATTTTAATTTTATTCTTTAAAAAATCATTGAATGTTTAAGTCATTGACTTTATGCTGAAATTCTTTTATTCTCTCGCACTCCCTTAAATACTAAAAAAATTGATGAATTTTGTTTACTTAACTTTAAAACTTTTATTCTTAAATTATTAAGCTTTAACTGATGCATGAATTGCTGCATCAAAAAAAAAAAAAAAAACTTGAAAAACAAACTTGATTTTTACAAATGAAAATTTTTGGAGCTGAACTAAGCCAGACACATAATGGTCCAAGTCACTCATTTATAGTTATTACAGAAACGGTCTAAGATTTCGGACTCTGCAATTTAGATCACGAAAAGCAAATAGTTAAATCAGCTTTAAGTCACTAGACTAATATGCAAATGTCTTTAATGATTCATTTAGAATGAACTGCTTATCCAGCTATACTCGTTTTTGTTCTTCTTTCTAAGCCTGGAGTAAATTAAGTTTAATTTCTTTTATTATGTTTAGATTATTTTTAACGTATATTTTAAATTTAAAATAATTAAAACATGAGAGATTAAACCAAATTGCTCATTCTTGCTCTTAGTTGCTCTTTTATGATCTTTTTTATGATCTTTGTTGTTCTTTTTTTGTTTGTCTACTACACCAGACAGTTTAGATTTAAATTATTTTAACGTATTTTTTAAATTTAAAAAACAAATTGATAATTTTCAAACTTAATATGGCAAATTTAGAGCAGCGAGTATAAAGCAGTGTTGTTACACAGACAGCCTTGTGATAATATTTGCTAAAAAATTCCTCTATGAAAATTGTAGATGGCGCCTAAATCGTTTTTGAAGCGCCATCTAGCGGAAGTTTTTTATAAATATTATCACAGGCCGCCTGTGTAACAACACTGATTCTAAGTTAGACAAAAGAATTAAATGTTCCATGGTAAATTTTGCAATCTTCAAAAGGCATCAACAAAAGCATTTAAATTTCAATCGAAAACACAAAACATGCCAGTTGTGCGCGCCATAGTAGACAAAGAAACTCAATAATGAACAAAAAAATTTATTCAATAGCAAATTCTAAAGAAGACAATTAGAAGATTAATTTTTGCTTCTTGTAAATAAAAATTGAGATTTTTTTTGTGTGTTCTTGAAGCCCTGAAAAAGAATTCTTTTTTGTGTGTTTCTAAAAGTAAATCAAACTGTGACATAGACAGACAGAAGAGACTTCCGGGTTCTTTTTCTTTTTACTTTGTGGCACCTTTAAAAGTCTCAAAATCAGCTGATTTAATCACAATTAAAATTTCAACACTTGACTTGATGATGATCAGAATAAACAAAAAATGAAATATGTTTGAATGCTGCTGCTGCTGCTGTTGTTGTTGCAAAAAAAATAAATTATAATGGCAATAAAAGGTGATTATTTACATTTTATCATACTTTCTCTCTTCTCACACAATCTCTATAAGAAAACGGTTCCAATTTTTTTTTCATCTTCTTCTTCTTCTTCGCTCTTTTTGGGTGAAAATTTATTGTTTGAAAGAAAAAAAGAAAAACACTTGTTGCTGTTATTTCTCTTGATAATGTTCTTATATGTCACTTTTTATTGTACTTTTATTTTCTTTAATTTAACGGTCATTTGAGATTTAAATTTCGATTCAAGCGCCATCTTGAAAAACTCAAGAAATTTTTTTCAAAATGATTATTTTTCTCTACTTAACACGAACTTAAAGTAAACTATCAGAGCAAAAATGGTTTAAAAATGCTATTTTGGGCAGAAAAGTTTTTGAGATTTCAGAAAATTTGTAAAAATTTTGAAAAAACAGTAAAAACAGCTGTTATATAGTTTTTATGAAACTATCAAGAATTTTTTGTTAGTTTGTTTAATTTTTTCATCGGATTGTCAATGCTTTTTTAATTTTCTAATTGAGCATTTTCCAGAACTTGACAAACTAAATGTGTTAGAATCTTGCAAATGTTTTGATAAAAAATTGTTTTCTTATGGTCAAGAGCAAAGAGTAAAATTTGTTGATAATCAAAACATAGTAGTCTTTGAAAAACAGTGTTGTTACACAGGCAGCCTGTGATTGCCTGTGATAATATTTACAAAAAATTCCGCTTTAAAAATTGTAGATGGCGCCTCAATCATTTTGAAGCGACATCTAGCGGAATTTTTTGTAAATATTATCACAGGCCGCCTGTGTAACAACACTGTTGAAAAATGAATTTTTATATCAACATGTTTCGATATTTAATAACTTTTTTTGATAAAATTTTTAATAACTTGTTAATAGAATAAACAGAGTAACCATTGAAACTCAAACATTTTTGTTCGATTTTTTGATAGAGTTCTTACTCTTTGATATTTTCGATAAAGTCAACACCTTTAATACAAGAGCATAATTTTGACTAAGAAAGTTTTTCATTGATGAGTCATAAGAGTGTTTAATTATTTTTTATCAATAGCTGTGTCTCAGAGTATTAAAACGCTCAAGAAACGTGCTATTGATATCAAAAAATATATTATAAGCACTATAATAGATAAATAGAACTTACATATGAATATTTGTGATATTAGCCTAAACGGCCTAAATAATACACTTTGAAAATGAAACTTATGACTTTTACATTTCTGATTGCTCTTGCGAAGTATATTTTTAAGATTTCTCATTAAATTTTTAAAATTTCATTTTCATGTCTAAGAATCAAATCTTGATAAAAGAAAAATTTTTTAATCTTTTTCCCAGACTTTCGACTACATTTAGTCAATTTGGCGTACAAATTTTTTAGTCAACTTCGGGTTCTGCTTTTTCCTTAATTACAACTAAATCATGACTAACAAAGAACGCGCAAAGAAAGAATTTATTTCGTATACTTAACTGACATGAAATTGAAATTTTTTTTTATTTTTACACCTACACAAAGTTCTCAAATTGCAAATAACAGCAGCAGCAAGAATTTTTTTTTTATTTATCTTCATTTATTCAGGCGTTGGTTTTAGTAATCTTGAAAATGGAAATATAAAAAATTCTTTCTGTTACTTAGATTAAAGGAGAGAAAAAAAAAGTCGGCAGTAGTTGAGAGTTAAAGATTGAGATGTAAAAGAAAAAAAAAACGGAAAATTGATTGCCATCATCTTGCATACAATTCGTTTATTTAGACTCACAGAGAGAAAAAAAGAAAGAAAATGAAAATCGATGTAACACGAGGTAGTAGCAGTCAATGTGTGTGCCAAAGTAGAAGAAAAGGATCATCAATATTTATAAGAATTTATCTCTGACTCAAATTCAGTGTTGTTACACAGGCGGCCTGTGATAATATTTACAAAAAAACATCCGCTAGATGGCGCTTCAAAATGATTTAGGCGCCATCTACAATTTCTATAGCGGAATTTTTTGTAAATATAATCACAGGCCGCCTATGTAACAACACTGCTCAAATAGATAGTTAATAACACGCACATACACACACACATTGAACAGACATTAAATCCTCATTTATTAATTCACTGCCATCATATATAAGTCGACGTTTTTTCTTCTTTTTGGTCGGTATTAAAACCTTCTTAAAAAAACTTTTTTTCTTTACTTTACTCAGTCGCGCGCTGTATGAACACTTAATCTTTTTTTTCTTACATTCTCATATTGCCATTGCTATTGCTTATGTCTCTTTGACGTTGTCTGCATGAGGAGAAAGAGAAGGGAAGTTTTTTTAAATTCTTTTAAAAAGGGAGATGAAACTTTTTATTTATCAATATTTGAAATTAAAGTTGACTAAATTATAGAACTGGCTGATTCTTTTGTGTAGACAGAATAGTTTTTATCAAAAATTTATAAGTAACGTATTATCAGTTTTTAAAAACGATTAAAGCGCCATCTACAATTTTCATAGCAGTTTTTATTCAAACTTTCGTCTGTGCAGTCGGAAAATCCTTCAAAATTTCAAAGAAAATTTAAAAACTTTTTCAAACTTCAAAATCATCCTTGCTTGAAGAAAAGCCAAAAGATTTAAATTTTGTTTTTTGAAGAATTTACTTATCTGCACTGATAAAAATTCCAAAAAAAAAAAATTAGTTTTAGAAATTCTATTTATTTCTCATGACTTAACATTGAACCAAACATTAATTGAGCTTGGACAATTTGATGAAGTCAAGATTTTTCTTTCTTTTAAATTCATCAAAATTGTAGATGGCGCTTTAATCAACTTTCAAAAGCGATCCAGCGCCATCTATAATTTCTATAATTATAGCAAATGTCTTTTAAATATTTCGATGTTCGTTATTTTTGGTAAATTATTGAAAACTTTTATTAAAATTTAAAATGAATCCGTCTGGACTTTTAAGACAAGACTATGAATAAATGTATTGTTGGAAAAAAATTATTTATTTTGTGCAAAAATTCTAAAATTTAGAAGTATAAAAATGTTTTTTAATAAAAGTTTATAAAATTCCAGGTGGGACAGAGAGATCCGTTTTTTGATGCTTAATTTGTGGTATTTGTGGTGTCGCATTTTTGGTATTTATTTTGAATCGATCAAAAATGATCAAAGTTAACAATTGTAATTTCAGTTTATCATAAACTTGTAATAAGCTTGAGTTTTCCTTACAAACGAAATGTTTTTCCCTCTAAATGAAATTTTTTAGAAATAAATAACGACTAGACCAAATTTATATTTTCATAATATTTTTTTCCCCAAGTTCCAAGCCCCTTGCACAAGCATTTATTTTTTTCGTTAAAAATTTTTTATATTTCCAAATATAAACAAAAATAAAAAATTACGAGAAAAAAAAAGCTGGCCAAGAAAGTTATTGATAAATGTCTTTATTTAAATTGTATTCTTATAAAAAAAAGTAAAGAAAGAAATCCCCGCGTGTCTTATCTTGATTGTATCGTCCAACTTCCATTTTTCTTAGCTCATTTTCTCTCTCTCTCTATCTCATTGACATCGAGACAAACTTGAATGTGCGACAACGAGAATAAAAGAAAAATTTGAAACATCCGCTACATGGAGGAAGATTACGAATAAGTTAATCATTTGAAAAATTGACAATTGAGAATTATTAATTTAAATTATCATCGAAATAAATTATCATTCAATTCTCTTTCATGCTCTCTGATTTCAATCTTTTAAACATTTTGCTTTTGCTTGTTAATGAGCGAGCATAAAATTTGCGTGCTAAATGACAATAGTGACGTCAATTTTGTTATTTTATTGCAATTTTTACACTTTATTAATGTTCATATTGTGTGCACTGTTGTCATTTTATTTACATTATAATAACGGAAAAAATGTTGTAGAAATTAATTTCAAAAAAGTTCAATTTTTGATCTTAATTTTATTCAAAGTTCAAAAATTTGAACTATATTTTTCTAATTTTCTAAATTTAATTTTTATATTGTGTGCATTGTTGTCAGTTCACTTGTTTTTAATTACATTGAAATAACGGAAAAATCGGTAAATAAAATTCAAAAAAGTTCAATTTTGATCATAATTTTATTCAAAGTTCAAAAATTTGAACTTAATTTTATTAAAGTTCAATATTTAAACCTATTTGAATTTCAACTGATTATTTCTTTAAAATTTACAAATTAACCTTCAAACAATCCCACACAAAAATAAAGAAATTAGTTCTCCTTAAAGAATATATCAATCATCAAAAAAAAAATAATGGCAGCAAGTAAAACATGCAAGCAAGGTGAAGTTCATGATGATTGAGATGAAAAATGATCAAATGTCAATACATACTTGATAACTTTATTAAAAAAATTCTTTAAATTAATGATCATCATGTGCAACACAATTTTTACATGTGTTAAAATTTCCTCAAGCAATAAATCGAATAAAATTACGCAAATCCAAAAAAGAAATTTTTCAAAAAAGAGCGTAACATGTAATTAAAATGAAATTAAAGCCTTTTCCAGTTAGACCTGATGTTGCGCACTTCTTTAATTTTTTTTTATTTTTCGGCAGTAATTTTCGGTCAGTAAATTACATGATGAGAAAGTGAAGAAAAATTTCCTGCAATTTTTCAAAGACATGCTGATGACCACATTGAGGAAATTATTTTACAATTTGAACGAGTCAAAATAATTGGAGTTCATCATAATCATGATTATACTTATATATACACTGGCTATGGCTAGCTTAAATTGCTTTTGTTTTCCTTTAAGACATTTTTTGTTTTTTAAAAATTACAATCAAGGGAATAATGCATGTGATTTAAAAGTTTGAAGTTCAATTTTTAAAAATTGAGAAAAATTTAATTTCACAAATTTTGAAAAATCTTTTGAGCTTAAATTCAAAATTCATGTGATATGATTTTTTGAAAAATACAAGTTCAATATTTGGAAATTTTGGTGAATTTCAAGTTCAATTTCAACATTTTGAACTGAAGTTCAATTTTAAAAGTTTTTTGAACCAAATTACATTTTCTAGATTTTTTTTATATATAGCCAAGTTTCAGGCCGCCGTCCATATATGAATTTCCTTAGACGGCGAATTTTATATAAAAATTTTTTACTAAAGTCCTCCGTTGGCGAATTTAAAATTGACTGTGATATTTAGACTTTGTGACAAATTTTGAAGAAGAAACAATTGCTTTTTTTAAATCTTGAAATTTTAAACTCATTATCAAGGGAAAAATGTATGAGATTAAATTTTTGAAAAAGAGAAAATTGAACTTCAAAATTTTTGAAATTTCAAGTTCAATGTCAAAAACTTTTTTGAACTTAAGTTCACTTTTTCGAAAATTTAGTAATTTTAATATTTGAAAAAGAAACAAATAATATTCTTCAAAAATTTTGAAATTTGAAGAAAAACACTTTTTAAAAGTTATTATCAAGGAAAAAAATTTTTGAACTTTTGTAGTTCAATTTTCAAAAGTTTTTTGAACTTAAATTCAAAATTTTCAAAATACTTTTTCTCAAAATTTGAAATTTTTGAAAAAGAAACAAAGAACAATTTTTACGTTTTAGAACCAAAAACAAATTCTTAATAATATCTCCTTCATCATTTTAAAAATAATTTTTTCGGTCACATCATAGGAAAAGATAGAAAATTATTGTTGTTGTGTATGATTTAATAGTAAATTAAGGTTTGGCCTAACCATTGACTCTCTCTAGATAGATTTCATAGTTAAAAAAAAAAAGAAGATGGATTGCTGAGATGGACGAAGTAGAATATATAATAAAAATCTTCTCTTTCGCTACTCATGAAAGCAAGCAAGCAAGCAACATGTCTCTTCCTACGATTGGGATTTTTTTATTTTTATTTTATTTTGTGCTTACGCTATAAAAGAAAGGAAAAAAAAATTTCACTCTGAAAATTACATACAAGGAGAGAGAGAGAGAGAGAAAAAAATGGTAACAGTCAGCTGTCAAACGATTTGATATGGGTTAATATAGAAAAGGTTTTTTTTCTCTCTCTTCGAGAGTTTTACGAAGCGAGTCAAGAGCGAAGGAAAAAAAAAATTGTTCACCTAAAGTACAGAGAGTGAAAAAAAAAAAAAAAAAAAAAAATTCTGTAAAACTTTCCAATTTTTATTCTTTTCTTTTTTTTTATTGTAAAAAAAAAAAAAAAAAAGATGATGAGGATGATTCAAGGGAGAGTAAAGTGTTTACCTCACATCGTGGATATTCTTTTTTTCTCTTTCTTCTTAAATGTCTTTCATGGTCCGAGAATATTTGAATGTCTTTTTATAAGGGTATTATGGTATTTTTTACCTTTGCTAGCTAAGAGACAAAAAGAAGAAAAACTTACATATTTGAGTGAATTTAAATAAACAAAAATTTAAAAATGAAATTTTATGATAAAAAAAGGAAAGATGGTGTATCTAAAACCACAAATTTACTTTAGTTTTCTTAAGATTTGAAACTTGATTTTAAAATTTTTGAATAAATTTTAAATTAAATATTTTGAGATTAGACGAAAATTTTGTTTATTTTAACTGAACAATTTTTATATCTTTTATCATGCTACAGCTAGTAAATGAAAAGTTTTAACTCAAGATTTGCAAAGATTTTGACTGTTGGCTACGGATCAGTAGCTCAACAACACTTTTCGAGTTTTATTCGCCCTTGATTTGATAACTAAAATAACAAAATTTATCAAAGCCTACTAAAAGTATATTTTAAAAATTTCAATTTTTCATGAGATTCGATTTCACAACTATTATGACAAAAATTGAAAAAAGTTAACTAATCTTATTTTATTTTATTTTCTCTTTGCAAATGCTATAAATGTATCTTCTGGACTTTTTAACTTTTCATATATCCAAATTTTATTCGCATTTAATTTCTTGAATTATTTTATTTTGTTTGTTTTCAATTTCACTCGCATTTGATCTCATAACTAAAATAACAAAATTTATCAAAGCCTACTAAAAGTATATTTTATAAATTTCAATTTTTCACGAGATTCGATTTGACAACTAATATGACAAAAATTGAAAAAAGTTAACTAATCTTATTTTATTCTCCCTTTGCAAGAGCAAAAATATAATAAACATTTAAAATAAAAAATTTTATAACAATAATTTTTCGGTTAATTTGTAAGAATTTTTTTGTTATTTTGTTAGATTTCTTGATAGCCATGGTTTTAACGTATTTTTAATTACTCAAATAGAGTTTTTAAACTATTAGTCTGTAACCAGTAGCAAAAATTTATTGAAAAAAGTGGCAAAGCTACACACAAAAATAAAATCAAGTTTTAAGATTTGATCTTCGAAATTTTGATCTTCATAAATTTTTTCCAATATTAAACTTTAAAAACAATGAATTTTTGTTATATTTGAAATTAAATTGTTCTCTCTTTTTGTACTAAAAATTGATTCCAATTTAAATTGACGCTAAAGAAATTATTGCAAAAAATTTTTTAAATGTTTGTTGTTTATGTTCTGTAAAAATGAAAATTTTATAGAAAATTCATTGAAAAACTCATCATAAAATTTCAAAAAATTACAATAAGTGTAAATTTAGCAAAAAATTTAATTTTTCTACTTTTTTAATTTAAAAATTGCTGATTGAGCTCGATCAAAGAAATAAAACAATTTTATTGATTATTTCGTTAAAACCAAATTAAAATCACAGAGTTTGGCAGACTTTGGCATATGCAGAATTTTAAAAATTCAAGCGAATCCGTTCAGATAGAGTTGAAAAAGTAAAATTTAATTTTTAGCTTTTTAATTAAATTTCAAAGACTTCAAACTTTCATAATAAAAAAAACATTTAAAAATGATTTTATCAAGACGTTAGAACTCTATGAAAAGTAACAAAAAAGTTTTTTTGATAGAATTCACATCCGTTGATAAATTATACCAGGCGTGGATACACAAAAGAAAGAGCAAGAAAAATCAAATAAAAAAAGCTTTCAAAAAAATAATTTTAACCTAATTTTCTTTTAATCGATCAATGACAAAACATGAAACTCAAAAAAAAAACCCTCGAAAATAGTTTTAATGATTTTTCCATTAAATTCACCACCATCGCTACTAGCACTAAAAGTGTTTAATGCAAAAGTCATAAATTATACAAAAATTAAACAAAAAAAAAGTTTTTTTCGTGTCATTTTTAGTCAGTGTTGTTACACAAGATAATATTTACAAGAAATTTCACTATGAAAATTGTAGATGGCGCTTCAAAAACGATTAAGACGCCATCTACAATTCAAATTGTGAAACTTTTTATAAACAATATCACAGGCTGACTGTGTTACAACACTGAGTTGAGTTTTAATATTTTTAGTGCGTGTTTCATATAATCAAAGCTCAACATACAATAGAGAGAAATAATGTGAGCAAACGAAACGATTAAAAATCCATTAGTGTCTAAATGTTTTCATTCGTTGATGTTCCATACATCATAAGTTTAGGTATATGAAGGCAATCAACAATGGCCGAAATTGTTTCCAAAAACGCAAAAGGTTAATAGAACATGAGGAGTGAGGTAGAAAAAGTTTTCATGATTGCCATTAGTAGTTGAGTAAATGCGAAAGTTTCATGATCTCAACTTTTTTCTTGCTTGCTTGCTTGTTTGCTTGCTTCTTGATGATGAAGGAAAAAACATTAACATGAACTACGTTTGATAGACAACTTAAAAGAGCAACAGAATAGACATTAAAGAAGATGAAATAGTTTGAAGATTGATGACTTGCATGAGATCATATTTGATGAAATAAATAAAATTTGAAATAAATTTTTGTTTTTAGTCTTTTTAAAATTGCTAAATGGGTCTTATAGACAAAAGTTGTATGTTGTCAATAATTGTTATTATGAGATTTAAAGCGTTCTAAAATCATTTATTTTAAAGAAAATTCTGAAAAATTTAGATAGATGGCGCTTTAATCGGTTTTTGCTCTTCTGATCGCTTTTGCCATTTTCATTGAATTTCAACTTTTTTAGTCTAAATACTTTTTTTTGCAATTACAGGCTCAATAAATATAATCTACTCTATTTTAAAGGAAAATAAATTCAATATTGAAAATTTTGAATTTTTAATTTTGAAACATTCTAATAAAGGAAGGAAAAATTCTTTCGTTTTCGCCTTCATTAGTTTACTGTAAAATAACTTATAAAATTCATTTCAAAAACTTTATTTACGATTCGTACTAAACTGTCAATTGACGTAGTTCAATTGACTTCCTAATTCTGTTCTAAAAGAAAATATTTTTAAGAAATTATGTAGATGGCGCTTTAATCAAATTTCAAAAACGATGATGCGCCATCTACATTTTAACGAGTAAAGTCAAGTAAAGAATTTACTAAGTCAAGTTTGTTTTTCAAAGCTTCAAAAATTAAATTGCACGATTTTTTTTTTCAAAGCTTTTGTTTATTCAGCATTAAATTTTTCATCAATTTTTAACACTTAGAAACATTCAAAATTGATGAATTGAGAAAAAATTTTTAAATCAAAATTAAAATTTTGTTCATGTGTTTTTTAATCAAAATTTTTTGAAATTAAAAGAAAATTTTTAAATGTAAAAATTGACAATCATTGACTTGAAATATTTTAAATTTTTGTTATCAATTTCATTCAGAAAACATCAAAATTTATTTAAAATTGTTGTCAATTTGGAAACCATGAAAAATTTTCTTCTAATTTCAATTTTGCAAATTTTGATCTGCGATCCGACTTAAGATCCTTAATTTGTTTCATGGCACATCTCAACATACGAAAAGAAACAGTTTCGATTTGGTTAGATTTGTGTTCTTTTTTAAAAACTTATTAGTGTACTGCAGTACATCAGTTTGCTATCATTAAAGTTGTCAATTGAGCACTGAAAACTTACCATAAAGAAAGAAGAAAATAATTAGTGCTTCAAAGTGACTTCTACTTTTTACTTTTCATTCATTTATTAAAAAATTGACAACAATTACATTTCTTGCTTGTTTTATTTCAACTTTTTATCTTTCTCTCTCATTTTTGATCCATTTTTTAAAGGTCAATCAAATAAAATTTTAAAGGTCAATTAAAAGGATCAAAAATTTCAATTTCAACTGATTGACCTTTGATTCAGAGTTGTTACTTAGTCAGTTTATGTTAAACTAAGTTTAGTTAACTTTTTTAAATTTTTGTCATATTAGTTGTGAAATCGAATC
>JACWBX010003870.1:0-12282 GCA_014622435.1 Polypedilum pembai
ATTGTTATAATAAATACATAAATATAAGTGTAATTATTAGTAGAATTAGTCTGTAGTGTGTAGTGTTAAATATAAATAATAATAAATAGAATTAAGTTAATGAATTATATAAATTAAGGTAGAACACGTGTGCATAGCATTAATGACCAGTGAAATCCGCGAAGTGTATTCGAGGACGTGTAATATTGTAGAGCTTGATTGTGGACGTGATTCAGGGTGGAATCCTAGAATCGTTCATTCTATTGTGATATACCGCGAATACGACTCAACTATTGGACAGTTTAGACCGTTAGTCATACCGCGAACGCAACTTTTCGATCCTTTTGCTGAAATTGGCTTTCATAGCCAACAAGATTTGTCCTCGATTCATTCTGTTCCGAACTCAAATAACCGAAACACGCTACAAATGTTAACTTTTTTGTATGAAAATTTGGCCGGATAGGACGGCCGCCGGACTTCATTTAGTCCGGATCGGGGGAAATATTAAAAAATTCCGGACTAAATTTCTCACTGGGAATAATCGAAAGCTAATAAAATTCTGTTTATTCAAGCTTGAAAACCGTTACAAAATTATCAAATATAGACAAAATAATTCAATATTTTTATTTGTCAAAGAAAATTTTCATTTCATATCAAAATTCAATCACTATAAACTGCAAAAATAATGTCATTTAGAAAAATTATTTGATTTTATATGCCTCACAAGAGTTGTTCAGACATGAAATGAGTCAATAGAAACAAAAAAGCAGTAATTAAAACATAAAGGAGCAATAAAATGTCATTTAAAAAGTTTATTTTTCATAATGAGAGAAAATGAGTTTTATTTATTCAAAAATCATGATAAACATCATCAAAAGCCCATTCAGAATCCTTCGCTCTTCACTTCAACTGTCGTTGTGATAATTTTCATCTCAAATGACTTCAATTTTGTTAAATCGTCAGGTAAATTTTGCATCAATTGTTTCATTATGAAATCTCTTATTTTTTGCTTGCTGCTCTTGCTTTTAATTGACAGACTTCTATTGCTTCTTATTCTTCGACTTCTGCGTTTTACCTCTGAATTTGCACAACGACTAAAGGTCTTTAATGGACTTTTATTACAAAAAATTTTACACGAAAGTTTTCTAAACATTTTTCAAAACAAAAGAAAAATTTTTTAAAAATTTCTTCGCAGTAGGCATTGAAATAAAATTTTCCTGTAAATCTTCATTTTCATTTCGACCTTCATAAAGTTCAGACAAATTTTAAAATTTTCCGTAAAACTTTTTCAAAATCAAAATGTTGCGTCAATCATCAAAGATTTTTCTTCGTTCTCGTTCATTTGTGCGTAGTTTTTCAAGTACCATTGGCAAAAATCAAGAGGTAAATGGAAAACATCATGAAGCTGAAGAAACTTTGTGCAAACATCACAAGGATCTCGTACCACCATTCTGTGAAGTAGCAAAATTAAAAGGATTCGAGCTGAAATCAAATTGCACATCGTTTCATATGAAATCTGAAGGCTATCATCCATGCTGTCCACCACCTTGCCCGCCACCATCAAAGCAGCAAAAGAAGCAACCATGTCCATGCCCTGATGAAGAAGATCCATGTAATGGCGTCTGAGCAATAAATAAAAAAATTATTTTGTGAAAAATTTCATTTTTATTGTTTCATTCAACTTTCTTTTGACCTTTGAGCCGCTTTTCACGCAACATGTTTTAATTAAGCAAGCCGGCATTAAAACCTTCACTTTGAACTCTTCTGTGTGTTCGCACTCTTCGCATGCAAATTGATTCCGTGAGCTAATGACATTCTCATTTTGACTCATAAAAAATGAAGAAAAGAGTCATTAGGGAAAAATGAGTAAAAAGGGTATGCCGCCACCGGTTTAACTTCCATAATACAAAAGCAGATCATTTTCAGCCTCAGTCAACATAAAATTCCACATGAGAAGAATGAAATGAAGATAAATCACGATAATTGTTGACATTTTCTCTTTTTCTCAGTCGCCGCCTGCTACATTTTTTTTTCTTTGCTCGTTTTACAGTAAATAATTAAAGACACCGTCTCGAGTGCCTACTCACTCACTTACTTGCTGATGCGAATGCCTCGGAGGAAAAAGGAACAGAAATGAGAGCTCTTGCACTTTTCGAAAGTGGAAACAATACACGTTTATTGAATTAGGACTAGCAAAATCTTTTACTCTCTTTCTCAGAACTTTACACGTGTGGAATGAGAGTAAAAATAATGGATTTCCACTTTACCAATTGATTTTTCTCCCTTTTTCTGCAAATATTTTTTTATGGAGATTCAATTCACACTTTGCTCGTATGAGTATGTCTTTTGTTAGACAGGAAAAAATAACATTCCATTTCAATTAGTTTCATTTTGTTCGATGAATTTTAAAATCATATTTTGGGGGAGATAATGTGTTTTGAATAATGTTTTATATTTTTGTTACATAATCGATAGATTTAAAATTATTTGAAATGATGGAAATTAGAATAGAATATGAAATTTATTTAGCTTTAATATTTACATATAATAAATATCTTTTTACTCAAAATGTAGGGTTCGATTTTTGAGACATTATCAATTTTTTGGATAGCTGAAAACTTGCATATTTTAGTTTAGTTATTTTTTAGTTCGTTACTGAAAACCACAGTACAAATAAAAGAAACATTCGAGGGATAAAAACAAAAGCGTTTCAAAAGAAAATTTAAACGCTTAAAACCGCTAAAAAATAATTCGTAAAAATCGCTGAAAATCACTAAAAATCCTTCGTGTTCACCATTTGGAAAAATTTGATTTCAAAATTTTGTTTTGTTTACATTTTCAACACAAATTTCATTGTCCCAAAATAATTGCTTACGTAATTCTTTTCCCATTTAAAAATTAATTCTATTGAATACTGATTTGTATATTATCTTTCTTCTATCCTTTTTTAATATATTTTGAAATCTAGTTAATTTACAAAAGAATCTTATGGAAAATTTCATACCCCACATCAACATAAAATAAAAACCCAAACAAATCCAATTTCATCAAAAATAAAAATATTTTAATCAAAATTAAATTTCTTTCAATGGACGTGCATAAATCCATTAATGTGAAAAAATTTGACCGAATTTTTTGAATTTCTTTAGCCTAGAAAAAACAGAAATAAGAATAAAAGAAAAATTCTTCAGATGCAAAAAACACTCAATTTTATTCAATTTGCTTCGCTTCTTATTGTTCTAACCGAGAGAATATGACGAAGAAATATTTCATACACATTTTTCCCTTGAAGGCATAGAAATAGCGCAAAAGAAGAGAAAAATTTACATCAAATGATGATGATGACGATGATTTAGGGAAGGAAGAGCGTGAATTTGTGTGAGGGATTCTCGATTCTTGAGGAAGAAGGGATTTGTGGGTTGATTTTCACCCTACTGAATGAAATTTACACACGCACACAAACATAAGTCGCATATTGCGTCTGTATTCTCACCCTTCACTGAAATGTGTGTAGACTGGAAGCAAACCAAAGCAAAATCGCAATTGCGCACACGCTAAATCTTAAAAAAGAATGGAAAAATCGATTGAAAAGGATGAAAAGTGGTTTTTTCGCAACTTCCAGTCATTCACATTCGAGATTTTCAGCTTTATCGTTCGATGGAGTGAAATTGAGTGAAATTTTTCTACTTTGAAATTTTTATAATTTCAAAATAATTCAAAAAGTAGTCAAAACTTTTAAATTCTCGATATTGGATTAAGCGAAACGAGAGTTTTTCATAAATTCTGTGCAATATTTTATAAAGTGCAAGTGTAAAAGTTTTTTCATTATTTTAAGGCAGGATTAAGGTCACCTCAAAAAAAAAGAAAGATAGAAATTTCGCAGTAGTTGCATAAATGCATAAAAGACAATTTGATTACGTAATAGAAATTAAATTAGGCAACTAGATGCTTAACCATAAAGTGCGAATAGTAAAATAAAATAAATTTTTCAAGAAATAATAAAGAAGAAGAAGAAGAAAAAAATTAAGGAGTGGAAAAATTAAATTGAGACGTTAAGTGAAGATAAATAAATATAAATAATGGGAACAGTGTTGAGTTTCAGTCCTAGGGAGAGTCATCCCATTTATTCAACGCATCACCATCATCATCGTGGCAGTGGCACAATGTCAACTTCAAGCTCTGCTGATTTTTCACTCAATAATTATGCTTATGAGCAAATGAATAATGTGAAAAATCGTGAAAATTGCACTTCAAAGACTAGCATTATTAGCAACAATAATGGCAGCAGCTTAGTGCTTTTTGGTTCAACCAATTCAAACATCATGAACAACAATTTCAATACGACGACAACAACAAACACTACAAATGGCACAACAATGGAAGAACGTCAGTCTGATAATGCGCGAATTCTCTCGGAGAAGAATGCGATCGAGAAAAATCTAAAGAAGCACTCGCTCTTCATAAATGCATTGTCATGGAAGCGATTGTCGGCATCGCATGGCAAAAAGAAGTTGGAAAGCTACAACACAAAGAACAAGTCAGCAAATCTTACGACTAGTTCATTTCGTCCGCCTGCTCTCACTGACACTGTTCATCCAATGGTTGTGGCCAACGAGAAGAACAAAAACTACCAGCAACAGCAGATTCAGTTTGCGAGCAATAACAATCTCAATATTAGCAACAATAACAATCTGAATATTAATCACATAAAGGACTCATCACAGTCCAATATTTATTTCTCGCCTGGCCCAAAGAGCCTACTCGCCTTGGACCTTCAAAATTCAAACAATGCCAACTTGCAGCATCATCAGAATATTGAAAAGCTGGGACCAAAAATTCCCTTACAGCTGCCACTGTCACTGCAATCGAACGTGATGCATTCACAAGCGCAACAACAACAACAACAAATACACTTTCGTCAGGGACCGAGAAAAACAATTATTCAGGTCAGTTGCAAAAAAATAATATTTTTTCATTTGCACTTTAAAAGAATTTGTGTGGTTTTTGTGTTATGAAAAAGCCAAGGCAAAGATAAATTGGCAATTATTAAAAAGTTTCGAACAAAAAAATCACTTAATATAGTAAGAAATAGAAGTATAAAAGCTAAATCAACTACATGTAGATTAAATTTCTAATGAAAATTCAAACCTTAAAGTAATCGAAGAGATTTCCAAATAAACAAAGTTTTTTTGTCTTGAAAAATTTTTGTCTTGAAAACACAAAAATTGTTTAGTTGGATTATGTAAATGAGTAAAAAACTTATATTTGTCTAAGCTACCATATATTCGCGCAAACATAACGGACCTTTATCAAATAACACTCGAGGCAATTAGTTTAATTGCAAAAAATTTTCTTTTTTTCTTCATTTAATTTTATTTGCTCACTCGTGAAATGTAAAAACAAAGGATTAGGTTTCATTAATGTTTATTGAAGGTATTGGGATGAAAAACGAAAAGAAACAAAAACAATAAGGAGTTGCTTAATGAGGAAAGAAAGATAAATGAGTCCAGAAGAAGATTGGCACAAATTTAATTGATGTACTTTGTCATTAGAGCTAAAAAAAGGAAGTTCGGCTTGATTTTAACGAGATAGAATTTCTATTGTTATATTATAAGAGGATTTTATGAAAAGGCATTTTTTACTGCTCATGTTATGATTGTATCATTCCATTGAATAAAAATGTTGGTTCTTCATCGCTCTTGCTAATTCAACAATGCCCATTCAAGTGAATAAAATAGAAACTCATGCCATGGAAAAAGATTGGGTAACTAAAGAAGCTACTTCTGAAAAGATCTATTCAAGAAAGTTATTTTTAGCTAGATTTTTTGATAGTCATTCAGTCGATCCTCATCTGAATTGTCTAGAAAGCTTTCATTTTAAGATCTCGCTCATTTTCACCTTTTTTGCGAAGTCATAATCATTCAATTTTACTTGATTTGAATAAAAGCACCTTTTTTACATCATCTAACCTTTAATAAGTTTTAATGAAGACAATTCTCACGGAAGCTCTGCCATTTCAAGTAAAAGGTTTATAAGAAATTTCTTTTGCTATTTATAGATTCGTAAACATCTCAATTTCTTTCTCAGAAAAAAGATCCTAATGAAGTAAAGTATCAAATGTTGCTCGTGTGTCGAGTGTAATTTCATACGATGAAAACTTTCCCATAGCAATGTCAATGATTTCAGGAATTGCAGTTGACAATCTTCATTGTTTCTAACATGCATGTCACATCTGGTAAAAATTTTCAAGCTTGAGTGAATTTTGTCATGTAATTTTCTTTAATATTTCTGCTCAATATTAAAGTCAGATGGGAATTTTAAAAATTAAAATTCTATAATTGACTATTTTCTCCTTCCATTTGATCAAACAATGTAATTTATTATGCACCACATAAAAGCATTAGTATACTCCTTAATTCACAACAAATTAGACTCAATTAACTTGTTCTTCTTCGATTCTCCCAATTCTCATTATCTTTCTTTTTCTTGTTCTTTCTCGCTAATGAAATTTTATTATGTGGCATAAGGAAACTTGCTAAACAATATACAAACTCCATAATCTAGAACAAAAGCAAACTTGCTTTGAATTTGACCCAATTTCACGTTTCAATGTGATGCGCCGAGCTCAATGCTTTTATTATATAGAATTTCAATGAGCATATGAAACACCAATGATTGTGGCACATGTGCTAATGCTCGTTTGATTATTGCCATAAATATTTTGTTATTTGCGTCGAATGTTTGAGGTTATTTTGTTGAATATCAGATTTAATAATTGTTTTGTTATTATTAACAATGATAATTAGCACAGTTTGCGGTTTGATATAATCTTTTGATTCTTTTATTTTGTTTTGAAATTAAATTTTCATAGAATTCTTACAATTTAAAGCAACAGGAGTTTATCTTGAATTCTTGAAATTTAATACAATTGTTAAATTGTATTTGCATAATAATAATGAGTTATTGCTAAATAATTAAATTATAAAACTTGTAATTAGGAGATTTCTCGAGAATTTATGAATTGAATTTCATTTCAGAAAATTCTAACAATTGAGTTTCAATTATGAATTTTAGTCAACAGTTAAATTGAAAAGCAATTAAATTTAGTACTTTAATACACTCACGATATTAATCTCTTACTAACGCTAAAGTTAACTTTATTCCATTTATTGTTTAACTTTAAAGGATTAAAAAGGATAAACTTTCTTTCAACTAGCTAATGTTTATGCTAAAGACAGAAAACGATTCTCTCATTGGGATTTAATGTTAAATTCACTTTAAAGTCATCAATTTTAATGCAATCTTCTTTCAAGTAAACATTACTCTTGCTTCATTCATGTAGAGATTAACAACGAATGTAAAAGAATATTCATGAAACCTTAGATGTAGAAACTTTTTTGCTGAAATTAATAATACCCGAGAAATCCCTTGAAATTAAAGTAATCAAATCCAAAGAAGAGAGAGAAAGAGCAATTTTTCGTAAACTTTCTTTCCACCGCATGAATTTATGTTTAAACTCACTCTCGCAAATTAAGCTTAATTGAATGCGAAATGCTGCCTGAAATAAATATCAGTAGCACAAATTATTTAATTCTAAAATTGTCTAATGTCATGCGGTGAACAAAATTAATTTAAAGATCAATTAAAATTATTTGCTGCTTTGTATCAATAGTATAAATTGGAAAATTTTCGATCATGTGGTCTAGGTTGTTGAGACAGTAAATCTAAGCATATGTGAAATTTTATGTATGAATTTATTCCTTGCATTAAAATCCCATCACATGTCAGATGATTTTCAATTGAAAACTCTTGCAAATGGCTTCCGATTTCAATTGATTTAAACCTAGGATTGTTCCTACAGTGAGAGAAAATTGAAGACAAATTTACATGTGGAAAGTACTTTTAACTTTTCACACTATTGAGGAATTTTCGAGTGAGGGATTTCTAGGAATTTATTTTTCTTTGTTTTCCAAAAAAAAGTATGAAAAATTTTGAACTACATTGCGCATGTTCCTATTTTAGTTTCAGTCACTCATTCAATTCTCGGCGGTATTCAATTTTTCTTTTTCTCATTCTCCTTTTTGACGTTTTTTTACGACACAACCAACAAAGAAATAAACAGCAGAAAAAATTTCTTTTTGCTTGAAATATTTTGAATTCTTTATTTATAATAAATTTCATAATAATTCCCTTTACATAATTCTTCTTCTTTTCATGCGGAACGAAAAAATGCGTAGAAAATTGCCTTACACGACATACTCCTTCATATACAAAATGTGTAAATAAATAAATTTTTATAGATGAGCTGAAAAAGTCGGAATTCCTGTGTCACTTTTATGACTATTATTATTACTTATGGAATATTTAGGCCACCTTTAAATATTCATGAATGCATTTCTAAATGAAATTCTTTCTTCATTGATTGCAAAAACAAAAGTTGAGAAAAATATTTAAGGCGTGAAAACATAGACATAAATTTGCATAAAAAGGAAAAGGAAAACAATGTGCTCGATCTGGGGACACATTTCTAAATATTGAGACATCAAAAGTTTTCTTTCTTTTCTTACCATCCGCACCATGCACACGTGTGTGTGTCTGCCCCAAAAAAAGGAAGAGATGAGAAAAAATAAAAATTTCTGCTGATTTTCATAAAACTAAAAAAGAAGAAATAAGAAAAGTTTGTAGTATGATAAGAGCGCAGTTTCGAAAGTTATGAAAATTTTTGTTGACATTTTAAAGGTTTGTTTATATTTTGAAAATCATTGTTTACATTTTATGATGGTTTTGGTAATTTTGTTAACATTTTGGTTATTTTTGTTCGTTTTCTTGAATTGTTCTCTTGTGTTTTCTCAAAATGAAGATGTTTTTCATATCGATATAAAGATATTTTACAATAGTTAAAAATCATTGTAAAACATACAAACATCTTCAAAAAAACATATTTATATTTATTCTGAGATTTTATTGTAAAATAAAAAGTTAATTTACAAAATTTTTCACTCTTAAATTTCAAATTTAACGGAATTTTTTCCTAACATTCAAATTCAGCCAATCAAAAATCATTCAAAGCAACTAAATTTCATGCAAATTTCCATTCATATGAAAAATCAGCTTATGAATGATGTCAATATTGATACAAAAAATAGACGAAAAATGTTTTGTGTATTTTTCCTTCAATTCATTATTATCGTGTCGTGCTGCTTTCAATGAAAAGAAACTCAATGTGCAAATATAAAAAATAACAAATTCAACCTCTATTGTTATAGCAATTGCGTAAATAATTGATAATAAAAAAATGGCAACCGAAAAAGAGAAAACTTTTCTCAATTTTGTGAAATATCCCTGTGAAAATTGAATATTCTTTTGCCTTTCTTCAAAAATCATTATCCTCATTTTTAGTTAATTGTTATTGTCATTTTAATGATGAAAATATTTGTAAAGGATTAGAACGTGTCTTATCTACCCTTTATTATCTTTATTCTCCTTATAATACAAGCGAGGGTAAAGAAATTCCAACCCTCATACCAATAGATTGATATCGATTTTATTGAAATAAGAAAACACTTTCTTCTTCATGTATTAGGTCAAACTGAAAACTTTTTCGATTTAATATTTAGAAAAATTCAAATTGACGTCATTGCACTGATAAATTGCATTATTATGTTGAAGAACTCAATTTGTCACATACTTCTAGAATGAATGCAATTTTATGCTATTCACACTCAATAAATACAAACTAATTCGCTTATTTCCACTTTATTACACCTTCTTGGCTTGTGTTCACATACAAATAGTAAAAGTAATTCAATCACTGCAACATTTCATTACTATTTGCTATATGTTAGCAAATTAAATTAAATTGTAACTAGAATAAAAATCGAACGTTCCAAGGTGAACATTGATGATCTTTTAATTGCTGTTTCACTTCTTTCTCTAATAGAAAATGTGTCAAGAGCTGCTTAAAGCTATTTCACATTACTTACTGAACTTTAACAAATTTACACTCTTTAAATTCACATTTATTTGTTAGTTTATTGAAATGAACATTGAGCACATAAAGAAATTTCCAAATGCATTCAAATGAAGTAAAAATGTAAAATGTTGATTTCATTTCAATTGACTTGATGCAAATTTCTTTTGCTATTTCCAAAATGAATAAAGTTGCATTGCAATTGTAAATGAATTTGCTATTCAGTTTGAATTTTTGTCGAGTGATAGAAATCACGTAAAATATTTCTATGTTAGAATTTTAAAATAGTTTCAGTAAAAAAAGTTCCATAATGAAATGGTTTTAGGGGAAATATGTATGTGCTTAATTGAAGACGAACAATCTAAATAGAAATTAAAATTCTCATGATGCAAACTAACACGGAATATTCAAATTTGTGATGAAATACAGTTTTGGGAATATGATGGAAAATTTTTTGTTATACTCACTTTTTTTATGTACTTTGTTATGGCTTCAAAAATTATGAAATTTCATTTATAAATAATTTTTTTTGTTTAAAAATAACAAACTTTTTCTATTTGAAATAAAATTTGATTTTTGTTCACATTTTTTGAAAAACGAAATTTTTTATCAACTTGAAAGTTTTACATTCAATTAGAGTTTTCTATTCAATTAATAAGCAATTAACTTGATAAAAAAGCAACCTTAATTACTTTTAATAATAGATTTTTTCTCTTATCCTTCACTGGATCATTTTCAAAAACTTCAAAGTCACGTAAACTTTTCTTTCATCCAACAAATTTACAAAAAGAGACTTACGTGAGCTATTATTATTTACACTAGTTAGTTTTCTCTAAAAATATACACAAGAGGAAAACTTTCAATGAATAAAACATCGCGTAGCTTATTCACATTTAGCATACAATACTATGAATGAATCAATAGCAAGTTCAAAAGGAAAATTTTTGCCTCATATTCAATGTTGTTCTCATATTAATGTTCACTGACTCACACTAGCTTTAATCGATGAAGAAGAAGGTTGTAAGATGAAAAAGTAAGAAGTAAAGTTTGCCTTTCTCGAACAAAATTTATGACTTTGTTTGTTTTATTTTTCTTCGATTCGTACATTATAGTGAGAGAGTTTGAGGAAATTTATGTTATTTTAGTTTGATCTGAAATTGGAAACAGTATAAAAATAAGAAATAAGAAGATTGAGATAAATTATTCAACGATTTGGGGAGCGATTAAGCTAAAAGTTTGAATTTTTTCTACGATATTTCATGAAATTGGCTTTAATTTTGGTAAAATGGCTGCAAAATCTACCACACAATATAAGAATTTCATTATTTTTATCTCTATAAAGATTGCAGCTGACACACATCCTCACCAATGTATACTTATCATTATGAATTTAGCATAAAGATAAACTTTAAAAAGCTTCATTGCATATTTTAAATATGGAAATTTCTCTTCACACAAAAGAAACTGCAGATATGCAAATTTCCTGTCAGATGCACTCAAGAGAATGATGCAAAAGGATTATGCACGCTACACACATTCTCAACTTATTTTAAATGCGCTCTAAATTACATTTTCTTTTTTTCCCTCTCTGTTTTGCTTTGAATAAACTCAGACATAAAATCAAAACTTTGCCGTCGTGGTTTCTACTACACAAAAGCTTTTTCTCTCTCTTTCTCTTGTCCATATTGAACAATTGTGGTATTAAAACCTCAAACATTTTTTCTATCTCTTTCGCAGGCATCAACGTCCGAGTTGCTAAAATGCTTTGGAATTTTTCTACGAGAACGCTGCCATAAGTTAAGAGACTTTCAAGCCGGTGATGCTATTATGTGGTTGAGAGCTGTCGATAGAAGTCTGCTGCTGCAAGGATGGCAGGTAAGTTTCATATAAAATTATTTCTCATAACTTGAAACTTTTCTCAATTAAAGTTTTTGGCTAATAATTTTCGAACGTGTTGAATTAAGTTTTTCATGTCTCAAAGTTTTCTGCTTCAATAGAGTTAATTAGAGTTTTCGTCTTAAAATACTCAATTTTATATTTCTTTGAACTAAATTTTTTCTTTTCTAACCGACACGACACTGTACTACTTGTTCATAAATATGTGGAATTCATGAAGAAAAAGTATCTAGAGGGGAAATGATTGTTATAAGGGAGACAAGCAAGCGAATTAGTATTATAGAGCAAGAAGCAGAATCATTAGACACAGACAACACTTAATTTTTTGTTTTAATTTAATTTAGAAAACATGAAAAAGGAATTTTCTGTTCTTGCTTAATACATATTTCTAGGGTTCGGAATTATGCAGATAAGAAGAAGAAGTATGCGCATAATTT